>JAMKCH010039347.1:0-67484 GCA_023653785.1 Ophioderma brevispina | reverse complement strand
GATTAACCAGAAAATAATTTTCCAGTAGGTAAGGTATTCCATCTAACATGTAGGTTAATCAGCATGTGGTTCGGCATTATTTCCTTATTTCAACAAATCACCTATGTCATTGAAACAGAAGCACACATTAATAGTGATAAACCCACATTGCCGCATCTTACGGGCTACACACTTTAGTTCCAGGTGCAATGCAACAGTGGATATTAGGACGCAACTGTTCATCAGCACAACTCCTGTGGCAACTTACAGTTTGTTCAAAATTGTTGTGGATGAGGATTCAACAAGAGGATAGTACTGCGATTTAAAATGTGTTAATTAGTTGCAACCCTTTTGTGAATAAACATAGATATTTTTAAAATGGAAATGATCATTATGATATGAAAGGGAGAGAAGTGTCTTCTTTGCTGTTTATTGAAAATACAGATGCATGAGTGCATCATTATAAAATATAAAAAAAAACAACCAGTTCAACTGATGTTGCTGGTTTAAATTAAAAGACTAGAACAGCAAAAAACAACGTTTTGACACTATAGAAATGTCTTTTTTCAAGACAAATAGAGGTGGCACTCCACCAGACGAGACAGAGTGCACAGAAAAAAAAAGAAAAAAGCAAGTAGAAAACGGGAAGTACTAGTAAAGATCAATGAATATAAGGATTACAACGGAACACAAAGAATACCCAAAGCTGGCAGTGCAGGAATGCACCAAAGGCATAAGTGGGCCACCTGTGGATCAACTGGAAACAAGAAGGGCGATCAAAGCACTCAGGGACTCAAGATAGCATTTCAAAATATTTTGAATCATTTAAATCTTGTGAACTACTGTGCAACATGTTTAGATCCCAAACGTCTGTGTACTTTGACATGTTGCAAGTTGTCCAAAATGTGATAAACCTCACACAGAAAGCAATAATTCAAATATTAAGGTTAATCTTCATTTCTTTCAGACGTCCTGTTACTGTAAACTGCCAGAATACTTTGAGCTCAAACCAAATGCAACACTGCCCCCAGTGACTATGGAACCCATAAAACCCTCTAAGTACCACCATAGTGCGCGTGAGTAGGTCCACTGAGGGAGGGCACAGAATGAAGAGATGGCAAGCTTGAGACCCAGCAGAGAAAAGAAAGGCATAGCTCAGAGGCTTGTGGCATGCAGCCTTATTGCTGGTAAAAAGAATGCAGTATGATTAAAATTAGAAGAAACTCAGCTGCGTTCACCTTCACTCTGTGCACGGTTTTGCATCGCAGGGCAGGAGGTTGGAACTGATTGGTAATGTGAATGTGGTGTTGTTGGGAACTTGCAAAAGGGGAATACAAATGGACTTGACATGCTGAAATTCATCAGACTCATGGAGTGATATAAAGCAACCTGGTACAGGTTGTGCGATGATGATGATGATGATGATGTGGATTTGATGATGATGATGATGGTGGTGGTGGGTGTGGTGGTGGTGGTGGTGAGGGTGGTGGTGATGAGATGATGATGTGGCTGATGATTGTGGATGATGATTGATGAGGAGGATGCATGAGGATGATATTATCATGATGATGAGTATCATGATGGGATGATGATTATCATGATGATGATGATGATGATGATTTCATATGATGATGATGATGGATTATCCAGATGATGATGATTGATTATCATGATGATGATGATCATGTTGATGCTTATCATCATGATGATGATATCATGATGTATGAGGTTATCATGATGATTTCAGTTGATGATGATGATTATCATGATGGTGATGATTATCATGATGATTATCATCGATGATGATGATTATCATGATGATAAGATCATATGATGATGATGATTAATCATCATCATCATGATTAGATTATCATGATGATGCTGATCAGTTGATATGATGACATCATGCATGATATCATGATGAGGATGATTATCATGATGATTATCATGTTGATGATGATGATTATCATGATGGTGATGATTATCATGATGGATTATCTGATGATTATATGATGATTATCATGTTGATGATGATTGATTATCATGCTGGTATGAGTATCATGATGAGTATCATGCTGAGCTTAATTCATGATGATAATGATTATCAGATGATGATGATTATCATGATGATGATGATGATCATGATGAAGACATGATTCTAATGGTGGGTCATACTTCATCGGCAGACATCAGCTCTTGTGCAGTCTTTCAGTCGGATGCATATGACCCATAGGGGTGCATAAAAAGCATGTTTGAAAAGGTAGATCTGCAGACGTCTGCAATGAAGTATGAATTTCCCACCCGTTTGAGTTGCTGTTATTCAGTTACTATCTGGATTGACATGCTTTTTTTATAATTCCAGTTTCAGCTGAGTTAAACAATCTCACCGGGCTGGTGCTTGTGTGTCGTTAGACAATGATTTTTATGAATCAGCAGATATTAGCACAGATTGTAGGTTAATCAGCATGTGGTTCGGCATTATTTCCTTATTTCAACAAATCACCTATGTCATTGAAACAGAAGCACACATTAATAGTGATAAACCCACATTGCCGCATCTTACGGGCTACACACTTTAGTTCCAGGTGCAATGCAACAGTGGATATTAGGACGCAACTGTTCATCAGCACAACTCCTGTGGCAACTTACAGTTTGTTCAAAATTGTTGTGGATGAGGATTCAACAAGAGGATAGTACTGCGATTTAAAATGTGTTAATTAGTTGCAACCCTTTTGTGAATAAACATAGATATTTTTAAAATGGAAATGATCATTATGATATGAAAGGGAGAGAAGTGTCTTCTTTGCTGTTTATTGAAAATACAGATGCATGAGTGCATCATTATAAAATATAAAAAAAAACAACCAGTTCAACTGATGTTGCTGGTTTAAATTAAAAGACTAGAACAGCAAAAAACAACGTTTTGACACTATAGAAATGTCTTTTTTCAAGACAAATAGAGGTGGCACTCCACCAGACGAGACAGAGTGCACAGAAAAAAAAAGAAAAAAGCAAAGTAGAAAACGGGAAGTACTAGTAAAGATCAATGAATATAAGGATTACAACGGAACACAAAGAATACCCAAAGCTGGCAGTGCAGGAATGCACCAAAGGCATAAGTGGGCCACCTGTGGATCAACTGGAAACAAGAAGGGCGATCAAAGCACTCAGGGACTCAAGATAGCATTTCAAAATATTTTGAATCATTTAAATCTTGTGAACTACTGTGCAACATGTTTAGATCCCAAACGTCTGTGTACTTTGACATGTTGCAAGTTGTCCAAAATGTGATAAACCTCACACAGAAAGCAATAATTCAAATATTAAGGTTAATCTTCATTTCTTTCAGACGTCCTGTTACTGTAAACTGCCAGAATACTTTGAGCTCAAACCAAATGCAACACTGCCCCCAGTGACTATGGAACCCATAAAACCCTCTAAGTACCACCATAGTGCGCGTGAGTAGGTCCACTGAGGGAGGGCACAGAATGAAGAGATGGCAAGCTTGAGACCCAGCAGAGAAAAGAAAGGCATAGCTCAGAGGGCTTGTGGCATGCAGCCTTATTGCTGGTAAAAAGAATGCAGTATGATTAAAATTAGAAGAAACTCAGCTGCGTTCACCTTCACTCTGTGCACGGTTTTGCATCGCAGGGCAGGAGGTTGGAACTGATTGGTAATGTGAATGTGGTGTTGTTGGGAACTTGCAAAAGGGGAATACAAATGGACTTGACATGCTGAAATTCATCAGACTCATGGAGTGATATAAAGCAACCTGGTACAGGTTGTGCGATGATGATGATGATGATGATGTGGATTTGATGATGATGATGATGGTGGTGGTGGGTGTGGTGGTGGTGGTGGTGAGGGTGGTGGTGATGAGATGATGATGTGGCTGATGATTGTGGATGATGATTGATGAGGAGGATGCATGAGGATGATATTATCATGATGATGAGTATCATGATGGGATGATGATTATCATGATGATGATGATGATGATGATTTCATATGATGATGATGATGGATTATCCAGATGATGATGATTGATTATCATGATGATGATGATCATGTTGATGCTTATCATCATGATGATGATATCATGATGTATGAGGTTATCATGATGATTTCAGTTGATGATGATGATTATCATGATGGTGATGATTATCATGATGATTATCATCGATGATGATGATTATCATGATGATAAGATCATATGATGATGATGATTAATCATCATCATCATGATTAGATTATCATGATGATGCTGATCAGTTGATATGATGACATCATGCATGATATCATGATGATGATGAGTATCATGATGATTATAAGTGATGATGATGATTATCCTGATGGATGAGATTATCATGATGATGATCATGATGGATTATCTGATGGATTATCATGTTGATGATGATGATTATCATGATGGTGATGATTAATAATGATGAGTTATCATGTGATGATTATCTGATGATAGGATTATCATGATGATGAGGATTCTCTGATGATGATTGATTATCATGATGATGATCATTGATTCTAATGGTGGGGTTCATACTTATCAGCAGACATCAAGCTTGTGCTAGTCTTTCACGTCGGATTTGCAGACCATATGGGTGAGAAAACGCTGTTTGAAAGGCTAGCATCTGCAGAGTCTGCCATGAAAGTATGAATTCCCACCTTATGAGTTGCTGTATTTCAGATTAACTATCTGGATGACATGGCCTTTATATAAATTCCGTTTCAGATGAGGGTTAAAACAACTCCCGGGCGGTTGCTTGGGGTGTCGTTACTACAATGATTTTTATGATCAGCAGGTTATTACCACAGATTTGGAGTCTTGATCGTTGAGGATTGGCACAACTACAAGATTAGGATCCTTGTGTTCAGGTTGATGCATCAGCGTAAGAATATCCAAATTTTGCTGGAGGTTTTTTAATGGTGCACTGGGTAACGCCCCACATTTACTTTTTTAAAAGCTATAGGCTATATCAATGTCAGGGATTAATAAACTAAGTTTTTGTTGTTGGTAAATTCAGTAAAAGAACTGGAAACAAAATTGAGAAAAAAGTTGATCACAGCTGTTTGACCCATGCAAATGGTCATTTTAGATTTAAACCAATTTTAGCAATGTAAACACATTTTGACAACTGATATAAGTAGGGGACATGCACGAACATTCTCTGCAAAAATCGGACAAATACCATTGCGGAGGGAATCTTGTAATATAGGCCTACCAAAGGTAATTGATTGTATTACCCATTTTCCATAGAAAGACGTGGGAAAAATAAATTATTAAGAAAAATCATTATTTGCCCACATGAAATTTATTAAAATTTGCACAGGAATGTACTGGTGGACTAATAATCCAAATCAGTGTCAAAAGTGTGTCGCTGGTAATATTGTAGTTTATTTGGTTTTGTCATAATATAAATGAGACTTTCAAACAGCTTGGATTATTGACTAAGTTTTTCACATAAAAAAGATCTTGCTTCAAATTGGTTTAAATGAGTTTAATCAGATAAACATTTTTGTTAACATAGGTCTTCAAGTAGAAAAACCAGTTTTCACTACCCCCAAGTAGAAAAAACTGGTTTTCAATTAGGACCAATTCAGTTTAACAAACTCGGAGTAGTATATTGCCCCACTGATAAACTAAGAGTACGGTATCGGTTTGATTTTTAAACTGATGTTTACTATGATAAACTTTTTTGTTTTGATAAATGCACTTATCACAAAAATCTAGTTTATCACTTGATAAACAAGTTTTACAAAAAACGGTTTTTGAATAATGAGCAATCTGGCTGCCATACTGATTGTAGAGGTTAGTGTTGCTTGGACATCACAAAACCCAAATACTCACAGTGCGCATATTTGTGATGGTGGAAAAAGATTTTGTACATGTAGCTTATTTGAGTTTCACTGCCCCTTAATTCGAGCCTGAAATCCAATATCACCACCTTAGGGCAAAAATTACGGTGACCCAAAAACATATCAAATGGATAGGTATCACACATCAAATTAATGTAGTTGACCAAAATAAATTGTAAAACGGACACACGTGCTAAGAAATGAACAGATTAGTAAAGATATATACTAAATCTTAGATTTACTATTTTACTTCAGATCCAGTGGAGTTGAGCGTTATGCCGATGCTGTAATTTTATTGTGGCCTCAGATGGGATACCAGAACAAGCCAGAAACACAGATTGTTCCATGTGTTCACTAAAGATTAATTGTAGCAGACCTGAGGGATCCATTGTCCCCCATTACTGCCATAGCCTCTTCAGGGATCTCAGTAATAATTAGGTGGTTTGGGGGTGTGCAGATTGATTGATTTTCTCCCGATATTGTGAGCCGAGTGGGGGGGAAACAACTGCGACAGATATTTCAACACCATTTGAGTCTAAAGCTGACCATGTTATAGTACTATAAATTCAGATAAGGATCGAAAACATGAATCTTATGCATGTGAATTAAAGTGATTAGACAGTGATATTACTGCGAGAGAATAGAAAAACATGTGGGAATGCATTTTTTAAAAACTTATAAATAAGGGATATAGGGTGACAATTCCATATACTGCTTAATGTTGAAAACAAACCACCAAATAGTATTTGAGAAATTTGTCTTACAATTTAAGTCTCCAGCAAATAGGAATACAGCGACGGCATCTCAACATCTGAACCTAACGGCTGATTGAGGTTTACACCAGTACAAAAAATAACCAAAGATCAATAATGTTGTGTTTTGAGGTCAAAACGTAATTGATCATGGTGCACAATAATATCACGCTGAAAATCTTTGATATACAGCGGGAAAGGCTTTCTTTTTTTTTGATACACACCTATAGAAATACCAGAAGCAGATAAAAAAGTTAGCTGACCTTGTCTTTAATACACGGATTTCAAGCCAACACTTGCAGGTTATGTTCGCAATCCATGCCAGTAACACAAAAATATAAAAATATGAATGTTTGATGATTTTTCGATGTTTCGGATAGCAATCGCTGATAATCCCTTTTTAAACAGTCCCAAAATAGGATATTATTCTGAAATGAATTTTCCCCTCCCCTCCACTACCGCCTTTCTGATTGGCTAATAACATTCATAAATGCCTTTTAATCCTAATTGAAATGGAAGCTTCCAAAAAACCTAAGCTTATTAGCCAACCCTACCCCCCATTCTTACCTGGTTGTTATTGGGCTCAAAAATCACATAAGTTCCATTTGTGGAACAATTGGCAAATCGTGGAGTTGTTAAGATTATACACTATCCCTACACGCCACCTTCAGGTAATGCATCTCCACCACAATCAGGTTAGGATTTTTTTAGTGTTACACTAAAGTAACACTTATCCTACCTTATGTGATTTTAAATTTGTCCTGGCTTACTCGAGGATATCCACATACAGCTACTGTTGCTGTACATACTTCTATGGTTTGCCTCTTGTACGGCCTTAAAAAATTGTCACATGATCAGGCCTACCCTAATTCTGAAAATTTAATGTAACAAATGAATTACCCGTCTAATAAGTTGATCAGATATCCATTTTTTAAATTTATTAAGTTATTCAATTTCATGACCCATTGGGATCGGCACAAACCAAGACTGTCTTACGTGTGTTTTTTTTTGAGATGGCTTCATTGGGAAGCCATCTCAAAACACTGCCTTATGTGTTATGACCTTTGAAGAATCTTACCAGGGTCAAAAGGGTTAAAATTGTCAGTCAAAATGTTAATTTGTCTTGTAGCCATGATCAGTAATGTCTTTTTGTTTGCATGTGAATATGAAAAGGATGCAGCTGCCGCAAATAAATTGTGTCGCAGTGGGAGCATTCCGTGGTGGAACTTACCATGTTATCAATTACCTTTTTTCTTGGTGTGGGAAATCTGGGCTGGAACTTCCCTGGATGTGTGGACAATCAGAGGAGGTAATCATTTATTCAATTATTCTTGCCTAAATTCGAGTCAGGTCATTCCTGCCATTCAACAAAGCGAGTACACCATCACCTATGGATTTCTTCTTTTTGGTGTATTTAAAGATAATCATGGAGAAACTAAATCCTGAAAATTTGAGCTCTGTACTATTTCATTTCACGCTATAGCAATTTAAAATGTAGGGGGGTCACCTCAAAACACAGTACCGTGTGAAATCAGAGGGCCATAGTAAAGAAAAACCACTTCAGATCCTTCAAACTTGCCTCTGGATTACCTTTTGCGCATATCCAAATATGTTGGGTCAGAAAAGGAAAAAAATGCACCAGGCTCCAAAGGTTAAAGTTACGGGTGGTCAAAAATGATCAAAAACCACTTGGACAATACTTTGGGGGGGGGCCCAAAGTCAAAAAGTAAAAGTGATATACTTCCAAATTTGGCGCTGGTGATAAATAATCTTGATCTACACTTGGTTACAATTCATACTTATATCAGCTTCTTGGATGTATTAGTCGGGTCTACTCTGTGGGTTCACTGTTTTAACGCAGTGAAGCCGAACCATTGCTTAAGCTAGGGAGACAGGCATTCTGGCTGGAACATGTCCTGATTCTAGGACCATAATGTCCCATTCTAGAATGTTTTTCAATGAAACTATAATCCATATCATATGGTCTGCCCACAAAATGGTGCGGGGCTACATGTCCAAGCAGCCAATCTTTACTTGCTAAATCCTTGGTGTGTGAGAGGCCAGGGAAAAGCATTGGCAGGGTCCAGGTGAACCAAGTCTAAAAAGCAGTTAAAATTATTATGGTGGGTTAATTTTTATTGCAGGGTGTAAGCACAATGTATCAGTGTCATTGTCGTTGTAATTGTAAATACATATTCATTACAGTGGATGCTGAGTATGGATGAAGTGATACCAAGTAAACATTCCCACTGAAATGAGTCAACTGACCCATTCAAGCCTATTCATCTTATTTTGTTCAATATATTGAGGTCCGCATTAATTTATAATTTGATCATTCCTTCTATAATTTTCAGGTATTACCCCATGCCTTCATGTGTCATGCATGTGACACTATTCTGTTGAAAAGCCGGATTGCCAGTAGATTTGAAGTGATTCCAGTAACAGTCAACTGAATGATGTCAACCTTACCCATCCATAAATCACTGGGAAATGGCTCCACAGAGTAATTCTTGAAAGGTATGTGGTAGGGATGATGTTGTTTCAGTGTTGAGACAGAAGAAAACTGCTACAAGTTTATTGTAGTTAACAAATTCTCAAACCTTCCTTGAAAAAAAAACACCACACTACAAAAATGTAGTTGAATGCCAACTTTTTTTCACACAATTCCTCGTACCATATTGATGATTTTGTAGTCAAAAAATTTACACTTTTGGCAGTAGACTTTGAGGTAGAGGCACTTAACTGGAAGAAGGTGTGTGCATTGGTTTTGTGAAGGAAGAAGGGAAGATCACCACTCTGTCTGTTGTCAATGTGCTCATTCAAAAACTCAAACGTATCTCTGTGTACAGGAGCGTACCGTTGTTGATTCGTTAACAAACTCACAGTTGATTGCAAATTAGCGAATCACGCACAGCGCAGTGTTCACGGAGTGCGTTTAACGTACGCTTAAGTCGGCGTGCTGTTCGTCATGTTTAGCACTCGGAGTACGCGCAAGGGCACAAGGTGCAAACTGCAAAGCAACAACCCAAACCTTTTGTTTGCTCTAGATTTGCATTAAAATATTACTAGGAAAAGTTTCTGTTGAAATGAGAAACATTTTAGTGTTAATAAGTGAGAATAATTATGTTCCTCTATATACGATATTAATAAGTTTCGTAAGGATTTTAGTTTTGAAAGGGATTAAAAAAATATGCCGGACGCATGGGTGCATCGTTGTAATTGTGATTGAAACCACTGCTGATAACATTTGTTTGAATCCATAATTCACACAGCTGCCAGTATGAGGTTATCCAGGCAAATGATGAATGGTGCAAAGAGCTGAGTCGGCATTACCCTTCCAATGTTGACTTCTCGCTCTGTGCCCACCCCGCAGCGTGATATTTGCTCTTCTGTATTTGGTTGGGCAAAATGGAAAGTGGGAAGAATTGTAGGAGCTGTTGGAGTGACCTGGGGCCACTGGTCGAGACCATTTATTGTTGGGGTGGTTATGGTATTTTTGGGCAGTCAACATTGGAAAGGTAGATCAGACCTTGGTATATATGATCTATAAACAGAATGTTTTTATCAAAATTCTTTTGACATGTTGGAAATGGTATTCACAAAGGGTACAGTGGTGTGGTTCTATCAATTTACATTGTAGGATTGAGTTTTTAGTGTTTAGTATCGGAAGTTCCCGAGAGTGTGATTTTTTTTTACAGGGCAGCAGAGAAGACTCGACAAAAGTAAAATGGTCAAACTCAACTATGATGCCTATATTAAAGAGGTCATTTATTTTTAAACATGATAGTTTAATACTGCTGGTAAATTGTGCTATAAAAATGCATCAATAATAAATGTTTGAAATGTTTTTCTTACAGTAAAAGCAGTCCTGGGAAATGGAAGGCTGAATACTCGGTTTCTTCGGGTGGTCTGGACCTTACCCCACCCACAGAGACGGTGATATTCTACGTCGATATGGCACGTAATGACTATGAACCGGTGGAGTCCCAGTACAATAACAGTACCATCAGGATAGGATTTATTTTGAAGATAGTAAAGAAAGTGGTGTTTCGGTGTGAGAGCTATAATTGGCTAGATTTCTTCCTCAGTCGTAGTTTAACATGCCACCTTCATCAATGGTTTGCACAGAAGTTTGACATCAGAAAATGTAGTGATTATAAATCAGACTGTGGGATACTTTCTGTTTGTTTTTTTTAGTACAATATAGTTGATTGTATATGTTGAAAGGACAAAGCTATGTTTGTTAATCCAATTTTTACTACCTGTGGTGGGAAATGGTGGAATTGTCTGGTGAGGAGATGTGCCAAATGTATTTGCAAACTCCACCAAATTTACCAAGTCTTAGTATGCTAAAAGAACTAGAGAACTGTACTGAAATTAGTGTGGCAAGTTTGCAAAGGACATATCAATAATTATCAATTTGTCTAGGCTGTGTCTCTTGTGAATTTGGTTTTCTGCTCCACTCTCGCTCCAGCAGGTTTCTCCAAATATTCCGATTTCCACATATCTAAAATCACACCGCTTCCCATAAATTGGTGAGTTACGCTATGTGAATGAATGAATGAATTACTTAATTAATATGGTTGACCAAAATGGGACACATTAATCCAATAAACACTTTTAGCCCGAGGATTCCACAGGGTAAATGAGAAAAATATTAGCTTTCGTAGACACCAAAAATTGACCTTTTGGACGAGCTGTTTGTGATCGACCATGCCCTTTAAACTCTTCATATTTTTCAGTTCTCCTTTTTGCAGGAAGTTTTTGGGCTATTGGAACCACTCAGAGGGGGCATGACTTAAAGGACTTCACCGTGGCAGGTCCAAAATCTCCAGCTTACCAACAGTAGTTTGAAGGTATCTTAGAGGATCTGCAGAGATACTATGATAACAAATCAAGGTGGAATGGAGATGCGTATGGAACTGTGGTAGAAGAACAAAAGGTGAGTATACGGCTATTGTGTGAGTGGTAAGTGAGTGGCGTTGTATACACCTCCAACTGAGGACACACACTGACTTTTCAATACAGAACTGAGGCCATTGTTACACTGAGGGACATCCTCAGTGTAACAATGATAAATGTGTTAAGTATTGCTTAGGGTAAGGTTTGGGTTTACAGTTTAGGGTTGGGATTAAAGGGGCTTTATGCCTAACCCTAGTCACTGGATGTGAGTAGATACAGGGCTAAGCCACCCTATCGCCCAAACCTGGGATTGGACAGGCGTCTTTCAGGAAAGTGCATATCAGGAATGCACTTTATTCTATAAGGAAAGCTGCTATTTTTTGTCCTGAAGACTACCCTCTTAGCTAAAAAAATACCTTCCTCATTCTCAAGACTTACCCATTTTCAGGGCTTTTATTAATTATAGGGTTTAAGCCTCTTATCTAGGAAAATTTATAGGCATGTTATCTAAGAAAACAATTAGATTAGTTAAAATTTATTAGAACTGCGGCACAAACCTCAATATTTTTTTGCCAGAATGCACTTTATTCCATAAAGACAGCCGGTCGCCCAAATTATAGGCTGCGACACATTCTCGTAGCTAAAAAGTATTTATATTGTATCCCATATTTTCCCTCATTGGCCTGCAGCTCAACCTTCTTACTCCAACAAAAAAAAAAAATTAGGCCTGGGCCTTTCCCTCCACAACCCGCAAAACCCTTACCCCATACCCCATAAACCCATACTCCCAGCAATAAAGCATTACCCAATAAACGCATACCCCCAATAAACGGCATACCCCCATAAACGCATACCCCCAATAAACCCATACCCCAGATAATAAAACCAGACCCCATAAACCCATACCCCAGTGGCACTTTACCTCCCCCAACCCCCATTCCAAGTGGCCACTTTACCTTCAACCCCATACACCCAGTGGACTTAATCCCTTAGGCACTTTTACCTCTCAACCCCATACCCTCAGTGACAGGTTACCTCCACACCCCATACCCAGTGGAAGGTTGCCACCTCAAACCAATATCCTAGTGGCACTTACCCCTTTGGCAACTTTCCTCCCAACCCATACCCTCAGTGGCAGTTAACCTTCCCTTACCCCTATACCCCAGTGGCACTTACTCCCTGGTGCACTTTACCTCCCTGTGGCATGGCCCTTTACCTCCCTGTGGGCCACTTTTCCTCCGTGTGGCACTTTTCCTCCCAACCTCATACACTCAGTGGCCAATTTACCTTCCAACTCCCATATCCAAGTGGTACTTACCTCCCCCAACCCCATACCCCAGTGGCACTTTACCTCCCTGTGGCACTTACCTCCTTATGGCACTTTTCATCTGGTGGCACTTTTCTTCCTAACCCCATACCCTTCAGTGACAGCAGTTACCTCCAACCATCATACCCTATATAACCTTTTTTACCGCGTTGCGGTCATGTGATTTTTGTGCGGAAAAAGGTAAACAAAGGCCGCCATTGCCGCACATGTTGCGTGCTTTGATGCCTTGCTTTTTTGAGCCTGTTTCTGTTCTTGTAGTTTGTTACATCAATACAACAGTTCTATTGGGTGTGTGTGTCTATTATTTTATTCTTATGCTGTTGTTATAATTAATAAAATATGTGAACTGATTTGGAAAAATTCTTACCGCGTGTGAATTGTTACCACGCCTTTGTTTTAAACGACGTTTCGTTCCGACACGCGAGCCCATTTGGATCGCTTCCCCCTCGCCGCCCCGTGACCATCTTTCTCCGTGCGTTCATACGGGTCTCACGTTCCGCTGTCGCTCTGTTTGGTGCTCATTCCTTTGCGGTGGCCTTTCTGGTTTCAATGGTTCGCCATTGAACACAGTTGTTTTCCTGTCTATTTTCGCTAAGGAAAAGGGGGGGTGGTGTCGGGGGCTCACGGTCGAGGTTCTTCCAAGGAGGCCCCGCTGCTTTGGGGCACCTAAAGATGTTGTAATTCGGCACTTTATGGCGTGTTGTAGGCGCGTTTCTCTCGGAGTTTCGCCTTTGTCTACCTCGCTACGGCCGCTGGTCGTCTTGTCTGCTCTGACGTTTACCTTGAGGGATTTTTTGGAGGCTGCGGACATCCGGTTATGGAAGGCCTCCGGTGCTTCGTTTTAGTGTGCTAGTCGGGACGGTTCCCTCGGGGACTTGCCTGGCTAGCACGTTACCGCGCTGTGGTAGCCTGATTTAGATCGAGCTTTATGTGCAGATAGAGTGGTCTGCCTCTGCCTTTTCCATGTGGGATGGGCGGCTGCAGGTACGTTCGTAGCGGTTGTGTTGGCATGATGCGCCCGGTTTTTCGGGCCGATCATCGCCAGTACTGGACACCCGGCGCTCGTGGTTTGGGGTCTCGGACCCTCTGCAAACCGCGTGCCGTGGGGCCACCGGGACTCGGGGCGGTGATTCGTAGCCATGATGATGGTGGTTTCCTCGGCAACCGCCACATGTGCGGGGTGGGGCGCTGCGGGTGTCGGTTACGCTCCAATGCTCCCCGCCAGGGATAGCCTGCTAGCCACACGGTGTCAATCTGGCTCGGGCTGCATGCTTCACCAGCCTGACGGGCTAGGTGGGGGAGCGAGGCGCTTGCAAGGTGGTCCCCGCTTACGCGGGGTGTGGGGTAACGTGTGCGGGTTACTGATGCGGTTAGGCTTATGGCTTGGTTTTTCCGAAAACCCGAGCATGTTAGGGGCTCTCGGCTCGGTAATCACCTCTCGTTCTTGGGGCTCGACTCGTGTTCCAGCGGAGTAACCTCGGGGTTTTTCCCCTTCTGGTTAGACTCTCGGTGGTTCGCCCCCACTTGGTTTACTGTCGGGCCGGATTGAATCTGGCCCGAGCTAGGGGAGTGCTAGTTTATCATTAATCTAGCCTGTGACTGCTCTGCCCGGTTCTGGCGCCGCGGGGCTCCGTATTGCGGAGGTTGCCTCGTTGCCTTTCTCGGTTTTCTGTCTACTTTCGGGCGAGGCATAGAATCGTTTCCTCCCTCTCCTGGCTTGTGGGCAGCTGAGGTGGGACCTTTCGCTTATCTTGAGGCTTTGCTAGCTGTCTCTGAGCGTCCGAGTTTGAATTTTCAGTCGACAGCTCAGCCTCCACAGTTAAGGGTGTTTGGTTCTCCTCGCTGGACGTTGGCTTTTTCTTTCCATTGACTCCTGTAAGGCGTTACCGATCATGACCCGAAAGCTTAGTTCCCTCTTGGGATCTGGTTTGATCAGCGGAGTCTCTTGGCGGAGCCCCCAATTATCCTTTGGGGCGGCGTCGCTCTAGTCCTTTCACCTTTGTTTACTCTTTCGGGTACCCTTCCCAGCTGAATTAGCTCGGAGATTTCCTTCTCCTGGTAGCTTCTTCTTCCGGTCAGGGTTGGACTTATCTCTCACCCCTTCATCGGGGCTGGGCCTTTAGCCTTCCTTCAGTGTCTCACCTTTTATCTCCCCCGTGGCCTGGCCCCCGTTGGGTTCATCTGTGGTGTTCTGTGCGGACCCCCTCTCTAGGGGGCCCGCTCCGCTGTTTTTTTTTTGGTTAGGCTTCTTTGCCCCGCGTCTTTTAGCGGTCCGCCTTGCGCTTCTCTTGCTCCCTCTCGGATCCTCAGTTGTTTGCAGGTCTGTGAAGCCTTGTTCTCCGCCTTTGCGGCGGGGGTGTCTCTGGGCCCCTTTGTTCAAGGCTACGTCGCACTCCTATCTCCTTCAGAGCTCTTCCTCTCGCTTATTCCTTAGGCTTGGTTTTTCTTTGCGTGCTTCCCTTGGCTCTGGCTCTCCTCAAAAAAACTTTGACCAGGTCATTTAAACACATATAAAGTCTCAGGTGTCCTAATTACTCACCCCTGGTGTACTTCCACTGGTCTAGGTGAGTTATGGCTTCCTGACTTTTAGGAATCTAGATTCTGTGTGTTTTTGTGCTCTTGCGTTAGTTCAAAACCTTTTTCGACATCCTATCGACCCGACCCGTCTTCGCACATTTGTTTTCCTCCTCGTCGAACTGCTAGTCTAGTCTGGTGTTTATTGACATTCATTCAACGGCGGTTAATGCATATGTTTCCAGTCAACATTTGGGTGTAAGGGAAATCACTCATGTAATGATTTATAGTCAAAAACACTTAGGTTTTATAGATCATATAACTAAGGCCTGATTCCTTTCCAATGTTGACTTCCCTCTTCCAGGCCCGCCCCACAACATGTAATGTTTTTTGCGTCCGTGTGGGCGTTGGGCCAAAACGGAATTAGAGAAGAGCAAAGGTCAACCGGGTGTGACCTAGGGTCACTGTTGGAACCATTTTTCTAGGTGGTGGTTATAGGTATTTGGGGCATTCCAACTCTCAAAAGGGCAAATGCATTAGTTTCAGTCAACATTGGTGAAAGGAAACAGGCATCAGTTTATAAAATAGATTTTAAAAACAATGTTGTTTTTAAATGACTAATTTTAAATTGACAACATAAGAATCCAAGACAATTACTACATCCTGCTTATGTCAGGCAGCTATTTTCCTAGCCAACACCCTTGTCCTTCTCTCTCTGCATTCATGCTTTCCTGTGTTCTGATGGAATTCTCCCCACCATTGTTGAGGGAACAGCCTCAAGCCCTCGAATGCCGAATCTTCGTTTGATGACCCAGTGGTTCGCCCGCACTGCGATGAAAGCTAACCACTGATCCACCCCCCGCCCCCCCCAAAAAAAACAGGTACCGTGCTGGACACAAATGGAGATCTCAGGGATCAAGAACTACATTAAGTATTCACATATAGTTTCACTCCTAAAGAGGTTGAAACTAAAGATAGTAGAGTCCTTATCTGGGAGGATATTTTCATTTGGCAATCAATCTCCTCTAATTTAAATGGGATCATGTTAAGAATGATGTCTTTTCTCTTTCCTCTAGTCTCTTGTAAGGGCTGGTCAAATGTTCCATCTTCTTTGTCAGACTTGATCAACACTAGGTTGTCCATTTTTGAATATGGTGTTCCTTCTTAGTTACCTAAAAAAAGGTCACATCAATTCTCTGGCAAAAAATCAAAGTGGATGGTGCATTAAAATATAGTTGCACTTCCGTGTGAAAGTAATCATATCCGCAGGTATCATAGTCCAGGCTCATAGACGACAATGGAATAAAGCGTGAAACTAATGTTGCGTGAAATTTCAACTGAATCGATTGCCTATTGTTCACCATTGGTCCCGAACTGTGAGCCCAAGGAACTTTCCTGCCACACCGGCACCCAAGTTAATTAACTCATTGTTGCAATCGTCTTCAGGCAATTAAACCTCATATGCATTGAGAGAGAGATTTAAGTACCTGACTATTGCATTTGGTGAGAATGTTATTTTTCTTATTCAGCATCTGTGGTTATCATCTTTACAAGAAATTTAACTGATTTTCGATTAAATCCCCTCATCTATTACTGGGTAGTAGATGGATGTGCGTGCAGTCGACAAGCGTAAATTGCATACTGCATCCATACATGTCACGTTTGTACTAATCAGTTACCCGGCATGAAATTGCCACCCAATCATAGTTTGGCTCTTTGGATTGGAAACATTTTTTATTCAAGGGGGTACAATTATTTAATTTAAAAAAAAAGAAATGTTTTTAATATTAAACAATATTTGACAAATTTGTCAATAAAGCACAATTGCACAAATATAAATAAGAATGAGAATAAAAGATGACATTTTTTGTACTGGCCATCTTAGTTGTAACATCACCATCTAAGATGGTCATAAGCAAAAATTGGATCATTTAATCTCTTAGGTTTAAAATGTCATCACCATTCTATCAAACCATAGGATGTTTTGACCAATCCGCATAATGCATTGTAATGTGGCCATACTGTCTGTACTAAACAAATTCGTATGTAGGGGATAAAGGCCTCAGGAAGTTTAAGAACCACAAAATTATATGCTCATGTAAAAATTTCCAGTACTATGTGCTTTGTGAGCCAAAGGATTGTAAAGGTCGGGTGCTTGTATGTGTAAGAAAGAATTTGGATGGATCACATAACTTATAATTGAGGTAATTTCCAAAACTGGTGCTTTGTGGATGAACGCAACATTCCTCTTTTATCAAACCTATCTTGTCCAAACTGAATGTCCATCAAAAAGACAGTACATGGGTTGCTATAGTTGTATTTTCCTCTTGCGTTGATAACAATTGAACCAGAACTTACTTTTAACCAAAATAAATATTTCTTTCTGAAAAAAAGAGCCATTTTGTTAACCCAACATTATGTGTCATGGTTTTGTTCAATTGGTTCAAACAGTTAACATTTGTCTAACAGCTAGAAATTGAAACTTGTTAACCTCTGATCAAGAATAATACAATGTGAGAACACTGCAAATAGCTGTTGCCAGACTATCTGATTACTTGAATTATAGTTAAAAGAAATAACTGCTAAAAAACCAATGTTACATGGTTTGTTTTACAGGATATTGGTCGGGAGTTCTGAGGCCAACGTGACTATATTGTACCATGCACGCTAGTTGCTTCACCGAGTCGGGATGTGCTAAGATAGCCAATGGACAACTTGAACGAACTCAGATAGTGGTGCTATGTACACTTTCCCCTTGCAGACTTCAAGATCGTGGATATTGTTATGCATATGATAACTATGTACAAGTTTCATTGATTGAGCCTGGCAATTAGTTCTGGTCTACAAGTAACCCTTTGTTATAAACATCCTTCGGAGGGAACGTTAAGCTGTCGGTCACATAAACATGGGAACATGCCTGGAGATGGAATCGCAGTCAGTTTTCGATAAGAGAAGGTGAGAAGCCCTGTGCTATGCCCAATTCGTCCTGGATCCTGGGCAGCATTGGAAAGCAGTGGCTGAACACTGAATGACCTACGCTGTCTAAATAGACAAATAAATAAAATAATTTTTAAAAACAAACCAACAAATTCAAAAAGGCCATGGTCAAACGAGAATCGTGGGTGTTGATAATGGTAATGGCATATGACAAAGAATTAGTGTGTTCATGATGGACCTGGGAAGCATTGTTTTGGTTTTGAAATATCTCAGCCACAAATTTGAGTAGCTTAAATGCATTTGGATCATATTGTTATTTTGCTGGAATTTTCATCAGCCTTTTTTTTATTGTTTGGAATTATTCATATGAACACTGGTGCTTAAAATTGTCATGACTTACTTCATTAGGCATAAAAAAATGTTTGTTTGGTTTTGGCGTAACGGAGAAAAAAATATCAGGTCGGTCGTATTTTTTTTTTAGATCTGCTCAATGTTTACTCTAAAATGCATACAAGATGCTACTATTTAAAGCTTTTTTTCATGACATGCAAAGATCTTTTATTTTGTTGTAGTTGCTTTGTATTGTTTTTTGTTGATTTTTTCGTCTTTGTGGTTGGTAAAATTTGGATGAAAAAAATGAGTCGGTTGGCAGAATATTTTATTTTGGTGCTAATTTGCTAAACACCTTTTTATGGTCGGTCGGTGGGGTTACACCAAACAAACCATCTTTTTATCATTAGTGTAGTTGGTAAGTAAAAAAAGGATGTAATTTAATTGGTGGTGATAAATTATGCAGACTTGACAAATTATTTGACAAGTTTCTAGAAAAAAAGGTTCACAGCCACTCGGGAAGGACATGAAAATTATTTTTTTCCAAAACAGAAAACTCATGGCAGTTGATACAAATAAGTGTGCTTTCCTAAAGTAAGCTTATCCTTGTGATTAAAAAATGATTCATTAACTCACACACTTATACAAATTTTACAAACTGCAAAAGCCTTTGGCTTATCCGCTGCCTTAATCCTCTGCCTGCAAAAAAAAAGTATGTACTTCCTCAATGTCATTTACATGCAAATTTTCACAGCATTTATTTTTTGCCTAGTGTTTACATCATACAATGAAGGCTTGTAATGGAGCAGAATCTTTGTACCTACCGTATTTGGGACAAACCCCACCACATGGCGGGTAAGCTGGATCAATGTAATTTTTTTTTTTATCTTTCAAAAAAGATCGAGGGTCTTTCCAACAATCGTATACTTGCCCTTCTATGATAATGCAGTAGTCAAACTACCCAACTAGTGACTGCCAAAACACATGATTTTAACCACTGAGAACTACCACCTATGAGACGTCTGTGTGATTAACTCATTTAAGTTAGACCCTATACACCATTCTTAAGTTATTTAATTTGTTCATTACGTATATTACCTACCATGCCAAAATATGCTTAGATGATCTATTATAGGGTCATCTTGGCTGGGCATAGCAATATTGTGAATAGTGGATGCCCGTGCAGCTGGTGATTAAAAACGTTCTTTATTTAGTTTTGGTTTTTAAAAATCACCGAAGATATTTTTATTCAAGTATTAGTTAAAAAGGTAAAAATATCCCATACTTTCAAAACTGAAACCACCTCTAATAGGTGCAAATGCCTCCATATCTTTACACGCCAGGTCAACAATTTACGCGACGATGCACTTCTAAAATCTTCTCAATTAGATAAGCAACAGCAAATCATATTGCTTGTTTACTTATACTAAAACCACGCCCCACTGAATAAGAATAGACAGTTAATGCTCGGCGGGGTTAGATCTCAAGATTGTAATTGTCCTCAAGATATAGTTGAAGGGAAAGTGAAGTAGCAGATAATGAGGGGCTATTGCTTTCACTATGACCCCTTATATGTAGTTTTCTAAATGTTGGCCCTCATGTAATCGGTTCTTACAAGTTTGTTAAAACATTATCAGTGATTTGGCAAAATCTCAAAAGATCATCAAAAACAGATTTTATCATTTTTATGTGCAGTAATGACAAGAAGTACAAAAAAAATTAATTATAACCATACTCTCACAGTATGGTAAGAAACAAAGTTTGTTAATTAATTGTGACTGTTTTGGGACAGGTGATGGTGATTCCATGGTAACGTCGATGGACGGTGGTGATGTCAGTTTGGATACTGCTTTTGTCTAGGAGGAGAAGTAAGAGATCTGAATGGAGCGGCCCAATTTGGATTGAGCGTTACAACCCACAGAAGGTACTGCAAGTATTACACTACTACCGTAATTTTCGGAATATAAGCCGCGCGGCGTAATAAGCCGCAGCCTAAAAATCGCGTATTAAGAGTTTCAGGACCTTAACGTATAAGCCGCACCGCCAGATAGGCCGCACCAGCGACGGCCGATTAATGATCGTGTATAACGTGTAACATAGAGAAACCAACGTATTATTCAATGTTTATTAAGCATAATTTATAGTTCAGTATATGTCGCAACGGCGACTATTGTTATATTTTATAAATAATTTTTATAAATATTATTTCTTTTGAACAGAAAATCCATGGAGCAAAGTCAAGAATACGGCCGAAATATTCCCATTTCAATTTCCAACTCTTTCGTTCCGTATTATTTTGGTATTTTTTCACATCAGTGGCTATAGTTTTGTACAGCTCGATAGTGGTCATAATAAACTATGTAGAAGAACTATATTGGTTTGTCTGCGCCCTTTGACTATCACTATCCTCATGGAAGCTACGCCTGCCGAAAGCGTTTACTACCAAGGAAGAGGGCCTGTTGAATTCGTACCACAGAACTAGCGCGTCCCGAAGGACACGTCCTGGCATAACGGGAAACCCACTCCGACAATACCATTATCAGCATCATCATATCTAATGAATGATGATTTGTGTTGTCAAATAACAAAAAAAAAAAAGAGAATGGTCCACTCCCTCTTTTGCGAGCTTTTTGCGGTATGAATGTCCAATTCCCAATCCCAAATATAGAAGCTGCTGTCCTTCATTCAATCTGTTTTCTTTCTCTTCTTCTCACTCTTCATCATTTCCTTGTTCTTGTGTGATTTACTTTAGATAAATAGATATAAATATTAGATTAATAAATATAACTACATATATCATCTCAGTATATATAAATTTACCTAAATATCAATAATGTATAAACATAATAATCAATATAACATAATATTTAAGTAATATAATTAAACTGAATACTTATAATACACCGAATCCACTATAAAGTGAATACGTATACACTGAATAAAATCAAGTACTTTAAATATAACTGAATAAGTGATCAACTGAATAAGTATAAACTCGCATATATCACTATAACATAAATAATAAGTAAATTTAATACATGAATAAATAATCAATAAACCGAATAATATATTATCAACGAATAAAGGTAAACTAATAAGTATCAACTGAATAAATATAAATCAAGTAATTAAATATAAACTGATACGTAAATGTAAACTGAATAAATATAACTGAATAAATAAAACTGAATAAATATAAACTGAAATATAAATAAACTAATAACTATAAACTGAATAACTTGATAGAGTACCCAAAAATAAACAAATGATATTAAACTTAATAAAATTGTCAAAAAATGTGAATAACAAAACTTATTAAATAACTTATTTAAATAAAATGATAGTCGATTTCGGATATAGAAGTCCTAAGAAAATCCACGTCTTACAGGTTTAGTGTTGAGTGCCAATAGTCGATACGATCAATACGTACCGTGCGAAAAAAAAAAAAAAACCTGAAAATCTTAACAAAATTCAAAATAAGAAAAGAAAGAATCAAAAATTTTAAAATTCTTAATAATAATTTTTAGGAGAGGAAAACAAAATTAGTTCATAGATTGGAAGGGATTAATTCAAAAACAACAAATATCACCGATAATACCTGGTGGTCTGTCTCCCATCCAGCCCGACCGGGCCCGAGTTGCTTAACTACTTCCTTGCATTCAATCCAAACCGCTGATCAGACTGGTGTGAGCCACGAACCAGCTTCACTTTTTCGTCGCAAAACTAATACTTAAACCTTTTACCTCGTTGTGTTTTTAAAAAAAAAAATTGAAGAGAAAAAAGATAACCAGAAAAGTCAATTACAGAACAAATCACATAAATAATATTTAGACTCCTGTGGAATCAAAGTAAAACGGGACTGGTCAATTGCAATTTCAATGAGCAAGTGGGGTTTTTGTGAATCGCAATACATACAACATCGTGACATGGGGAATTCCCGAAACACGCTAGCTTTGCTGGCTGGTTTCCCAGGGCTTTTCAATCTAACACTTGTTCACACGCTCCGGCACAACTTGATTAAACCGGGTACAAATACCCGAACTATTTCCATATGCTTGGCAGGTACGTTTGTACTATTGTCAAAATACTGTGTATTGTCAAGGGCAAATTACGTTCAATATAGAACTTTAAACCCACCTATTTGGTAAAATATTGTATATACATGTGAGGGCCGCGTGAACAAATTTTCTGACAAGCGCAAAGATGGTTAAAAGATTCTTGAGTGTATTTTAATTTTAATGTGTCGCCCTTTCCTCCGTGAATACACAGCCGTTTGTTGTGAGACTACCCCATTGTATGTGGGCGACGAATTAAATGATTGACGGTGTCGTCATTTAACACAAAGGCTAAACCGGGCTTGAATGAAGCTTTTAATGGATTGAATGTCACTTCGTGTGGATTTAAAGCATTCAGTGGTGTGAATACATGGTTATCAAGTGGACAACACTTAACATGCAAAAGGGAAGTTTGAATACGCTTAATGACAGTAATAATACCAACTAAAGTTGAGAACACTGAGTCTTCAGATTGTCGGCGCGTTAATTTTTATTTTATTATCTTGTGGTTTTCACACTTCAGACCTCAACGCGTAATAAACCCGCTTCGGTTTATAAGCCTGGCATCCTTGAAAAGCTTTGAAAACAACGTATTAAGCCGCGTATTTATACTCGAAATTACGGTAGGCCCAATTTTTTTTAACCTATGCACACATATGGGCTAGATTATAGGCAGATACCAAGGTGTCCTATCAGTCCGGTTATTTGTCCTGCAAAATCGGAATGACCGATTTTGAAACTTGGAAAATCTGTAATCGGTATAACCGATATTAGGGTGATCGGTTAGACACTATTCTCAAATATGTTGCCTGATTTTTGGTGTAACTTGCACAGTGTAATTCAGTGGGTATGATTATAGGGGGTTTTTGTGAATTTGAGTCATCTAATGTTAATGAGGTCAGTTTTGAAGGTAAAATAGTGGAAGTAGGCTTAGAATGACCTTTATTGACCCCTGATTGACCTTGACCATATTTTGTCCAAATTAACATTTGATTATTTACCGTATCTGCATTGATTTCTTCATATTTATTTAAAACCACCATTGGGCCAGACTTTTGAAATCCACATATAATAACATCTCATATTTTCACGAGAGGGAGTCCAATACTTACTTTTGGCTCTACCTAATAAACACTTTTTTTTTCCCTATATTTGATTAGCCACTCTTGTCAGATGTTTTATCTATTTAAAACTTTGGCCCTGGACAATAGACTATTATCATACTGTAAAAAAATGACCTTGTGTGGTCCAACATTGGTCAGATCACCTCACTCTGTTATTGCATGTTTTTAAATTCTTTTTTTAACTTGTCCTCTCCATATTTGCTTTTGAAGCCTCTTCACTAATTGACTGATAATTTAAAACATGCACACCTTTACATCCCCTTATGTTAGTAACGGGTGTGTGTTCCGACCGTCTTTGGGCCCCCCTGATTTACCCGGAAGTAGTATCAATTTTGAATATCAGATGAAAGGCCGATTTTTTCTCATTGTCATTCTGAAATTTGAGCCCCAAATCCAATTCTTTGCACAGATATAAACAAAAACTTCCGAATTAATGGTTAAAAACCATCACTTAGCACGTGTTGAATATGCTTTGCATGTCATTATTGCTCTACCATCAAAACCGCAAGTTTGTTTTGCCATGGTACTTGATGGGCATATATAAGGGCCCAGGCTCTTAGATCAAGTATAAATCAGAAACAAGACCTTTAAAACTATTAAACTTGTTTACAATTTATTGCTATAATTTTGTTATTGATTTAGATCCAACGGTTGGAGATGGGCAGTTCTGTATTAACTGGGGAGCTTCGTCAAACTCAACTGAGCAGAGTTTGTCGGGATATGGAAAACGACTACACGTCATTTGTATCAAATCCTGCAGTCTCCCTGCCAATGATGGTGTCCAGAGAACTTCAAACAGTAAGAGGAAGGGAAACATATAAATGAACAAACACAGCTTGAAGACTTATTACAGTGCACCTGTTTTTTAAGAAACGAATTGTTTCTCTCAAAACATAATTCACGGCCTAAAAATGTTTTTAAACACAAACCCACATGCATTGTCCAAATTTTGTCGGGAAAGAGGGGAACAAAACAGAAATTGGTAATAAAGAAGAATTTAACAGATTACACACGACTTAGAGTTGGAGCTCGGTGGGCCTGCATCTACATCCACAGGTCTTCTTCAATGCATTGGTGATGTTGTTGATTTGGTGAAGGAATTGGTCACATGATCATCGTTGTTGTCGTCATGTGACCAAAGATTGTAGTAACAAGCTGGTAGTTGATGCCAACCCTTGTCGCGATTGAGGTTGCTCCCAGTGCATTGGATTTGTATCACTAGGAGAGCCTATGCCAGAAAATCCCATTTTTTGTCATAATTGTCTGGGTTTGTCATTTGGTGTCCTAGGTTTGCCAGAATCTGTCAGAAATGGTCTGGGGGAAAAAAATGCACTCACAATCCACACAAAATTTGTCAAGGAAGGTCTAGGTTTGTCCACAAATTGTCCAGGTTTGTGTCCCAGACATGTCTTGATTCATGGATTAAGTCTTTACCATCCCAGAACAGACTGTCTACAGAGCACTCCAAACCATTGTTTATCTGGCTAACCCACCTAGGGAGTTGGGAATCATAAACTTAATTGGAAATGTCAACACTCAATGATCACAACCTCACTGTAGTTTGACATGTTGGTGGTACCATAATATATTTACAAATTGCATACTTTTTACGCCAACTTTCAATATCTGTGCATGTGTCTGTACCAATGTACTGTCTATTTTCTAGGATTAATTTTTATTCTAACATCACTTATTTTATATTTGCTTATTAAAAATGTACAGCATGCATACATAGGCAAACAAGTTTTTTTCATGGCACCACATACAACTTTTGTGATCAATTGCGAAGACAATATGCAACTTCTATCTATCGTTGTCATTTTTTTATCAACTAAGATCATGCACGATGAGATATGCTTATGTTTTGGGGGAAGTTTGTTAATTTAGGTTAAGGGGTAACTATTTCATTACTAAAGAAGCTATGCCTAGTCATTGTTTCAGTCCAGATCCTTGTAATGTTTGCTATTTTACACAGCTCGGTTCCACATAAGCAGGGTCTGTGAAACAATGGGGGACTCACCATTTTAAGGTGACATGTATTTAACCCTATCCCATTTTTTCAGCATTGTTGTGATCCCCTAACCACATATTTTTGTACATTATACCACTGTCGCCCACTCTGACTGTCTTCCAAAGACACTGGTTTGTTGGAAATGTGACAAGCTATTTAAATTAAACATTACTATGCTACACAATCGTACACCTTCACATACAAAAAGTGTTGATTGAAATTGTTTGCAAACTACAAAACCTTTCAAGATCATGTAAAAAGTATTCAAGTATGATTTAGAAGGAGTACTGAATTTAAGGTTTTTTGGTCAGGATAGGTTGCAGAGCTACAAACATTTAGTTTTGGGATCAGGGATTTGATCTTGGAATCGGGGGAGAGAGGACACTGATTAGAATCTGGGAGATTTTTTAAAAATAGCAAGCGTTCCGTTCTGTAACAGCTAGGTCCTCAAGAGGGATACAGCGAAAGAATTTGCTGTCTTCAAGATCAATGTCGAAAGCTTCCCCATGGACCCATTAAGAGGTTCCCCGTGGCCCAATGTAAAAACTGCCAGTAGGAACTTCGTCCATTGGGATTTTTTAAAATAAAAATGACATCAAAAGGTTGAAGTACTTCACTTACAAGGCCTCATAACTACATACTATGACACTGAATCTGAAGATAGAGCTCTTAAAATAAAGCTTCCTGAAAAAAAATTGACCCCCCCACCCCCAAGGGCTCTGGCAATCTAAAGGCCCATTTAAGGGAAGTCAGTGGGAACAAATTCCACAACCAGGCACTAAATTGAATAATTATAACCTAACACATTCACCATGAAGGGGGCTATTGCCATACTAACAGCCGTGAAGGAGCATACTAAAGAGGGAAACGACCAAATCAAACAGGTTCATAATCTGGGAGGACTATCCATTGGCACCACGCACTTAATTTGTTAACAGGTAAGACACGGGCTATGTACAGTAATGGGTTTTAATATAAAAATATTGACGTGTGGTAGGGAGAAAAACAATGTCGAGAAACCCAGCCATTTGAACACGACTTTGCTAGAATGGTTATGTTTAATCTTTTGTCTTTAAATTCACTTGCAAAGACTCTAATGGTTAGAAAACTCGTTTCTTCAGTTGCAATTAACGAGAATGCTAAAAAAATCTTATTTCAATGTTGAAACATTCATTCTAGTACTGCCAATACCCAGAGTCCTTGTTTGTAAGCAAAAATGGAGAGAGAACGAGAAATAATTTTGATTTTCTGGAATTGGTACAATCAATTTTTTTTTTTTTTTTTTGAGGCTTCGTCTGTTAAAGATACGCAAGGGACGATTACAGAAAAGAAAAAATGTGCCTCGATTTTACAACCAAAGTCAAATCAAATCTGAGATGATTTTAAACCAAATACATTCAACTCTAACTAATGCCTTTCTTACTATTCAATTTTTACCACTAGTGATGAAATCCCTATAAAAATTATCGGTATATTCCTGTTCTCACGTCAATGGAAGCAAAGGTTCTGGATCTATCTAGCCTTGGTAGGCCTATTCACAGATCATATAGGTACAAATATTGGTCCTCTTGGAGGCAATCCCCCTCGAAACCTTATTCAGGATGACCCCACCTGCTAGGTATGAAGAAGAAAGTCACTTTAAAAAGCCCCACCTGATCATAACAAAACAACTAGGTAATAGCTGAAGGCATGTTTACCCAATTACAGAAGACCAGTACAACTTAACCATTATGATTGTGCATTATAAATGCTTAATAGAATTAATGGACCCAATTCACCAGATTAAATGATGCAGCACAAATAGGCTGGGTGGAAAATAACCGCATCCTACCGGAAGTCCGGATTTGTTTAAGTCCGAAGACGCAATCAATCCACACCACTAAACCAATTAATAACAATGACGGGATATTTTTAGATTTTCAATAGGCAAATTGATTTGGTGATCGGGCGATAACCTCTTTGAGCGCAGCACGGCAGACAATGGCGCTATTGCGACGTGACGTGGAAGTGCCCATGACGTCATGAATGTATGTCTAAAGGACCAATGGTCCGATTTTGGTCAGTTAGTGTATTGTCTTTTTCAACACTTTGTTTGTTTTTTGGAAAAAAAACAAGTTTTATTGTAATTTCTTTATTGCCTTTTTAACGTTCATTGTTCCAAATACTTAAAAAAAATACAATAAAAACAGGTTTTGTCCCAACCTTTATTTTTTTCAAAATCGTGGGCTAGGGGCCTCTGTTATTGAACCTTTTAATGGCATTTTAAATTAATCCAAAACACTTTCAAAAAACTTATTTACATTGATTTCGTTGTATGTCTTATATATTTTTTGCCTTTTTCATATTCACATAATTCAAAAAATTCAAAAATTTGTCTTCAAAAAATTATTGTTTTTTTTCTTTTTCGTAAAATAACTTCCAATTTTTTTGCTTTGGGGTCTTTTTTTTTAGGAACAGACAAGCGGCGGTTTTCAGGTTGCCTAGATGCTTCCTTCAGGTCCCTCTTGAAGTCATACAAAGTCAATCAGGTGGCCATGGTCGTGCTCTTGCGTGTTTCACTTTTCCTGCACACACCGTACCACGGCCTTTACCCGTGTTTTCTGCGGCTGCATATCAGGTAGAGTCCGCCTTTTACTTCCTTCTTTGATGTACATATAATTGTCGAATATGTAGCCTTTCCCGCGAGAAAGATACCTGCTGACTTGCTTCCATGTCCTTCTTTGAGAGATATTCCAGAATGAATGAAGATGCCCAGTTTTTACTGAATAGCAATTCTGATAACCACAGGTTGATTGACATATGATTGACAGGTACGTTTTGAAAGCGCTACAAATCGGTACAAAACTCTGACACGCATGTGGGGTCCTCTGCACTAAGCACTCGGCTACATCAACACGCGGTATCGGGCTTGTTCATAATTGTATTACTGGGATAAAAGCTTTTCGGACTCGGTTATTCGGACTCGGTAGGGGTACCAAAATAACCTGTCACCTCAAGTGGCTGACCATTTGCTGACCATTCATCTGTTTATTCTTCAAACATTATAGCCCATTGACATAACTGATTAATATAGCCTCCTGTGGATATCTTTGGCGTTGACCAGAGAATTGATCTGACCCATGGAGTATAAAAGAAGGAGAGTGCCCAGCCCTTGCCTCTATGTACATGATGGTTATGAGTTAATCAGCGATGAAAGGAGCGATATCGATTTTTTAAAGCTGGTTATCGCTACTCGCTGTTCCGTGACGTCACCATATCGCTCATAATACCCATACTGCAGTGCTGCCGGAACCGTAAAATCATTTCAAAACATGGCGGCCTACTAAAGATGCGGTTGTGTACGGCAGCGATTTTGACGATTTTTGCGATTCGGATGAAGATCTACATATGTGTTAGAAGAGGAACAAGACGACGAGGATGATGATCCTGCCTACTGTGTATGTGGAGAGCCACATGACGACGAAATGACATGTGCGCGGCTGAGAAATGTGCTGGTTGTATTTGGTACCATTACCAATGTGGCGGCTTCGCTTTGACGGCAATATAACCGGAGTATGTTTGGACTTGCAGTGCTTGCAAAGGTAACTACGAATTATTTATTCTTAGCATTATTTATTCCGATTTGGTTTGGTTGTAATTTGGGTGTAATTTTAGCGCTGAATCGCGATTAATTACCACTTCCGATAGTGCCGTGCCGAATTTGTAGACATGTTCATTGATGTTGACGACTTGACTGAGTATGGGCATCGTTTGGGTGTTTGTTTACTTTTTTCGTTGGCCTATTTCCGAGCCGATGGTGTATCACAAAGTCCATATATTTTGTAACATGTCACACTATATGCGCTACTTTTTTTCACAACACAAAATTAACAAATTGCAGTTGGGCTGATAATTCAGGGTTGTTTCAATTGTTCTATTTCTACTTTCTAGCCCTATGACATACCACAAAATCATATTTTTTTGTAAATTGTCACTGCTAGACTGAAAGGTTTTTTTGTTTCACGAAACAAAGTAACAAATGCCGAATAACGAGTTTGTATGTCTGAGAATCTGGGTGGCTGTTTACATTTTGTTGGTTTGGATTCCTAGCCAGGCTGTGATGAATCACATTTTGGTAACCATATCACAAAGGACTGTCTCCTCATTTTTTCCACATACAAATTACCGATGACAGAAAGGACAGAAATTGGTTTTTGTTGGTCTTTTTCTAGCCCGACTATGATGTATCACACAATTGTATTTGTGTAACATATTGTGATGACCCTGCATTTTTTCCTTTTTACTTTAATCAATTAAGCAGATGGCAGCACTATATTTTCAGATGTAGTCACAACGCCAGCACCCCAAATCAGTATCACTACTGGCAGTAGCCACCCTACCCCAGAGCTAAAATAAAAGTAAAGTAAATAAGGAAATAACCCCGTTTAAGAGTAGCTGTCAAATTACTGACAAAGAATGTTGCTTATTTTTTTTTTAAATAAACTTAGCTCTGTGGAATATCTGAATTAGATAAAACATTGGGCCTATAACAAAGGCAGCATGATATGAACGTTCGAAATGCACAGAAAAAAAAAATTGGACTTGGACACTATTTCAATTACCTTTGAAATCACATGGAACAGGGAAGAGGAAATTGCATGATCATGAATTAAGGGAGGGGCCAATGTTCATTTAAACACTGTTCTATATCAAATGTGAAATACGACCCTACTGTTTAAATTTGATAGTGGTCTTTATTCGTAATTGACTAACTTTAAATTTTGATTTGTTGCTATTTCTTTTTTTTTTAGGAAAGCGCATAAAACATCCAGAGTCAAGCTACAAGGTGACAGATGCCGTCAAAGATGGTTCGAAGCACCTCAAGGTTGCACTTACATCCGCCACTGACAATCCTCTTTTCAAGTTGACAATGTGTGGCAAACTGATACTGTGTATTGCTCGGGCAATGCTAATGCTTTTTGACAGTGTTTTACAACCACTAGTGATTGAGGTTTCCAAAAAGCTCATGGAGTGTGCCGGACCTAAGGCAGCTATCACCTCTCAAGACCGAGAAAAGATTTGGTCCCGATTCCATTTGTACGCCATCCAAGACCGTGCTCGTGCACCATTTGAGAGTGTTTTTACAATGCTAGCTTTGAAGCGTGACAGGAAAGCTGAGACCATATTTGTGCAAAACATTTTGAAAAACTGGTTTAGTGCACTGCTAAATGATAGAAACAATGTAGACTTTCCAACTGTGCCTGAAGAAATAACATGCGATGAAATAACTGAGAAAGAACAGAACATTATTCAATATGTAGCTGGTTTTGTAGTGTTCAGGATCAAGCGGTTTTATTCAAAATTTCCTGCCAACAAAGCTGCACAACATATTGTTGGTGTTATGCAAAGTTGGAAAGTTCCACAAGGAGGAGACAGTAGAGATTTTCGAAGTTATAGCACAAAATGGATTGATGCAGTTGATAGGGGTGGTCTGTTCCATGTTAGGGATGATGTGTTCTACTTTTTTAGGCAATTAGAAGAAAAATGCAGACCGTATGTTAACAAGTCATACATTGAGGCCCACCATAATGTCAATTTGCATTGTGTGCTTACGAGTGTTCTGTTGAACTCAATGCCTATCATAACAGCATGGCGTGGAATAACCCGTGACTTTAAGGAGTGCGATACTCTATTTAAAAAAGTTGTGGACATATATGTAAACTTGAGGATCAGAGCCTATGTGAAAGCAGTGATGTATTTAAATAGGGAGAGAGTATCAAAGAAGAAGGAGAAAGCTCTGAGAGGGACTCTTTGAACTGAAACCGATTAAAGGGAAGATTTGAAAAAAAATCTGACATACTGTGTAGCACAGTCATTTGTTTCCATTTTGTAATGTTGTTAAAACTCAAGGTAGATGACCTGATCATTTTTTCCTCGCACATGAAAATCATCTGACAAGTTCAAATTTTGAGATAAATCAATCAAGCCATTTGGATAATTGAACTGTAAATTTTGGCCAAGGTTTGTAATACTGTGTGCGAGAGCTAATGTGATCAACCACATTTCGTGAATTTTTGGTTTGTACTTAACAACTCTAAAATCAAAATAAGTTTTGATGGGTACAGGTTCCTCGAGCATGTTACCGACCTTTTTTTTGTATCACTTGTGCAAATAAAAGAAACAATAATGAAATAAATGACAAAACACACACCTGGTCACTGTAATTTTTCATGTTGGCCCGTTTTATTTACATATTTACAGGAACATAGAAAGGCCTTCTCTTGCATACATTATATGGGTGTTTAATAATACCAAAAATTGCGTTTGGAATATGGGGGGGGGGGGGGGGGTTATTTGAATTCATAATTTCACATTCCATTGTGGTTTATTGCAAGTTCATCTTTCCAGCAGTGAAGTCGGGCTTATTGTTTTGCACACGAACGTAAACACTCTTACACACAGCACCCATTGGATTACATGCTTTATTTCATTATCTTACATTTTATACTATGAAGGATAAAGCGTGTTCAATGGTTGCACTGAGCTGGTTTCCTTTTGCCAAATACAGTAACCTGGAGGTTGGTCCACCCATAAGATACTGATGTATTTGTTTCCTTACATGTCATTTGTCTTGCATTTTGTTCTCAGCACCATTATTTTGGTTTGTAGTTCACTCTCAAAAGATATCCCAGAGAGAATTGTTATTTCCAAAATTTCAGTTGATTCTGGCTTTGTGTTTTGAGCAAATGTTTGTATCAAGTGCCCAAAGTCTTGGCTCATGTTTACCGACCTTTTTTTTTTTGTATCACTTGGTGGAAATAATAAAGAAAAATTCATGAAATACAATAAAACATGCCACTGGTCCATCTGCTAATTTTTCATATTTGGCCATTTTATTTTACATATTACAGGAACATTAAAGGCCTTTCTGCATATTATGAGTGTTTTAATAATACCAAAAAAATTGAGTTGGAATATTGAGTTATTTGAATGCATAATTTCACTTCACAGTGGTTTAATGCAAGTTCATATTTCAGCAGTGAAGTCGGGCTTATTGTATTTTACACAACAACGGAAACACTCTTTGTGTTTTGAGCATGTTTGTATCAAGTGGCCAAGACCACTTTGTTTACGAACAGAAAATACAAAGTTACAAATTCTCCAGATTAAATTGAATTTAAATGTATGCATTAGGTACTCCATTCTTTTCGGTCATTATATAAAAATCTCACCTTTTTCAGGTCATTCATAAATGGTTTGTAAAAATGAACTGCATTTGAGATGCTAACTGGAGAGAATTTTTTGCATAATAGGTAAACCTTAAGTATGTTTTTTAACATTGTTATCATATGTACACAAAAGAATATTAATGGAATCATGGAACCTTTGAATTTTATATAGTCTTCCATGTACAGGACCAGTTTACATATTACAAGTCTTACTTATTTTGCGAAACGAACGCCCATTGGTTTACCGCTTGTTTCTGTATAAATGCATGTTATGGATGCCACACGGAATTAAGCGTGTAAACCAATGGTCGTTTAGACACTAGTTCGTTTCGTAAAATACCATAAGCCCAAATTTATTCAAACTTTTTATGTGATATGTACAATACTCCAGTCTTCTTTATCATTGCCCTTTAACACTTTAATACAAGAGTAAAAATCATCAACAAGATCAAAAAGACCTGTGATGTCTTATGTTTCTTGCCTTTTTGATTTCTTGTCATTTTGATTTTCAAGCAGCCATTTATTCATTGGTTATAAACCATCACGATAATAAAATATACAGTTGATCTCTTAGCATAAAATCTGTAAGCACAGAAATAACACTAACACGTGATTTTTTTTATGAGTCCCTGGCAATTAACATTAACCTTAAAAAAATAATGGTTAAATAAACACATGCCATCATTTACAATCAATGTAGTCAACTTATTTTTGTGTTAGCAAGGTTCCACTCTATATAAAAGCTTTGGCCCCAACCCCAATTGAAGATTCCAAATTTCTTTAGACATAATGACACAAGTACTGAATTTTTTCCATTAGACGTTCCCTTTTCGTATGTTCTTTTTTTTCCCCTTAATTTCTCCATAACACCAACACCGATGCTTGGAAAAAGTTTTCTGATCTTAGCATGCATTTGGGTATTTCTTTTAATGTTAGTCTGCAAATAATTCTTGCCTCCATGTTTTTTAGTTTCTTTGCTTTTCATTCCAAGGACCCTACAGTCCAAATCCAAGGAAATCTATTACGGTCTATCTATATGAAATACGAAAAGCCCAAAACTCTTGTTTCCACCGTTTAGTAATGTAGCTACATGTAGTCCCTCCAGCAACAAAGTCCATCACTCTTGCTCAAATTTCTCCCATCCGGCTGTTTCTGAAATTTAACACCAAACCATTGGTGGGTTTTTAGGGTCTAGGGTACAATTTAAATTCATGGAAACACATGAAACCACTTAAAGGTGCACAAGATTTTAGTATTTTCAGTCCATATTTTGTGTCACTGTATTGATTTCATAAAGATTTGACCATAGACACACAATAGATTTTGTACCTATATGTTTTAAATTAAAACAAGATGATTTTGAGTTGGCTCATTTTTCAATATAAAACATGGGCTGAATTTCATAGTTGAAATTTCACAGATTTTGGGTACAACCAAAAAGTTAATTTCCTTATTGCCGACCTTCGATTAGGTATATTGAGTTTTTCATTTGCCCCTCGGGAGTGTAAGTACCTTTTTTCCCCCCTCTGGCGGGAGAGATTTTCAATATTTGTAGAGACTACGTAAAATATCTTGTTGCAACCTTTAACAAAAGAAAAGCAAGCTGTACAGTCAGCCCCCCCAATCGTGCTCTTTTCCTTGGATTTGGCAGTATCGATCCAATGCAGTTAGTGCTTGTCGCTTGCAGTTCCCATTTGCGGATCCCCTTATACACGCACCTCCAATCAATATCTTCAGTGAAGCTCTGCATACTGGTCCACAGTTGGGTTGGTGCGTGTCCCTCCACAGCTCGTATCTTGAAAAGTTACCCTCCTGTGGTCCTGGTTCATCTTTTCGACACAGAAACTTCCTCCTGGTAGTGATAAGAGCTCTTTTGCCAATGAGACAAATGAACAACTGAAAAAAATAAAGAGAACAGCCATACTTAAAATAGCAGTAAGGGTGTGGAAGTTACAATGTCATTTTCACTGTCAGCGACGTATCATACTTACCACTTCATTGTCATGAGTAGGTGAACCCCTTCCTGTACACACCCTGAGAGTTTGGGGCAAGGTTGCCAAATTCAGCAGACTGGTACGGTACAGCACATTTGGGCATAACATCCATTTTTCCCTTCGCACCCATTCTGTATTGTGTTTGATTCAGATAACGTACAGAGTACTGTAAAGGATATAATGTAGTTACACCCAAATTTACTTTGCAAGTCTGATGAATTTGGCAACCCTGCTTCCAAACTTCCAGAGGATATGTACAAAGGGTTATGTGAGGTCTACTCCATATTTTAAGGTGCAAAAATTTGCATTATCACACCCCTAGTAACAGTCTTTTTAAGTTGTTCATATGCACACACACTCTCTGACAGGGGAGGTTTAATTGCAATACAAAACTTTTGTCTAATCTACCCACGAATGATATAATTCCATGAATGCTACGTGCATGTTAACCAAACTTCACTAGTATTGGTTAGAGTTTAAAGGTGCAACGAGAGATTTCAAATAACATGTGTCCCTAATTTAAAGTTATTTCTGCAGGCAAATAAAAGGAGGGAATCTATTGAGTGTCTAATCGATACCAAACTACTACATATCACAGAAAATATGGATGACTTAAAATCTCTCATTGCACCTTTAAAAATACAAAGATACTAATTTTTCTAAATTTGCACTTAAATGGTTGTAGAACACCTCCAGAGAATGAAAGGCAATTGAGCTAAAGGTGCATGATTGTCAGAACATACATGTAGAATTGGTCATAACCCGACCTGTTCTAATTTCCAAAATTCCAGAATATGTACCTGTAATTCTTAATCCATCAAGAGTTTGTTCACTCAGGCAGAGTTTGCGTTGCTGACTGCGGGTCAAATTTGGTGCTGTCAATGCCTCCTGCTCCCAGTCCTCCAACCACCCCATGAAGTCTCTCAGCAGCCACTGTTAGAAAGAACAAATTGCAGTTAAATACCCAATACATGTACACAGATATGCATAGCGTACGAATGAGATACGGTAACATTTTCGAGCAGATATTTCAACCCATTATAATGTGAGCTCTAAAAACGTGTTTTGTAATCCCCATACAGTACTGTGTAAAATCATGGTACCTCCATGGTAAAATTAATATTCGACCAAAATGGGGCATACCAAACATCCCTAAGATTTCACAGGATAAATGATAAAAATAGTAGCTTTCTTCAGACAAAAAAAAATTGACCACTTCTAGTAAAATCTGGGATTCTGGGGACAAGGCTATTAGCGATCAGACCGTGGCCCTTTAAGATTAAGAAATTATCTTAATGAAATTCAAAAGAAAGTACAGTAGGGACATTTGGACATAAAACCTACCGTTAGACGTTCATCGTTTGGGCTTGTGTATGGTGCCAGCATCTTTTTTCTCGAGCGTTCACCTTGGTAGGGCGTTCTCACGTTGAGACAATCGAAGAACATGTCCATGTTTCGTACAAATTGGGTGGTGGAATGAGTGTCTGGCCGTCCCTCGAATTCAAAGGCATTGGCCACTGTTGAACTGAGTACCTGTGTTGTAGTAAAAAGCAACATACATACAAACACAAATTACAATAAATTTCCATTGGTTCTTTTCCTTTTGGGTAATGGCTCTTGTTTTATCATAAAAAAAATTATAGCTAGCTATGAATTTACTTAACAGGCTCAGAACAGAGTGCTGTGTTCAGAATTAGAATATACAGATGCAGTTGCGTGTACATGTACGCATACGTCCTTCATGCATCATGGTTAACTTAATTGCCATAACAAACACCCCACCAAATACCACTGTCAAATTGCTTATTTTACATGTTCATCTGAAACTAAATTCTTGAAATTTCAGTAAATAAAATTTTGCAGTATAATTATAGCTCTAAATTTCAAGTCCAAACTGTGCAGTGCCTCCTGCACTGTTAAAAATGATCTTAAAATAACGGCATTTTGACTGTTAGCCGGGACTCAAAACGTGCAAATAACTGTAAAAAGGGACTCGAAGCGTGCAAATGACTGTAAAAAAAACGTGATTTTAACTGTTGTGAGTCCCAGCTGCCAGTCAAAACGCTGTTATTTTAATGAACATTTTAACAGTGTGGGAGTGCCTTACCTGTACTGCCAATTTGACTTTCATCCTTAGGGATGGGTTTAAGTTGAGATGATCAGCTGTGATCTTGTGAAGAGGACTGAGGCCTGGTGAGTTTCCGTTTGACTGGCTACCCTCATATAGACGCACTAGCTGAGGCCATGTTATTTGCTGCTTCTTGTACTGCAAGTATAATATACAGAGCAAATGTATAAGAAGAATGCAACAACTAAATTAAAGTCCTGGAATAAAAAGTGTTCACATGCATTAGTATAGACATACATATTTTATAGCTCTGTGATACAGAAACCTCATATTGATACATGTACCTATCTACATCCCATTTTCTATACCCCGATTAAGTGCATCCTGCATCCTCAACCCAACCCTCTCCTCCTGCACTTGTTCCTTCCATGCACATAAAATACATTTTAAGATGTAAAATATCAACAATTTCATCTCTGATTTCCTTTTTTACAATTATAAATTATTAAAGATTTCAAAGATGACAGCATGACACATAATTATAATTACTTACAGTTAATTTCCTGGTTTTGTTGTTCCAATTAGAGTTCTCCCAATTGTTGCGTACAGTTTTCATCAAGTGCGGGACGTCACAGATGAAATAGATATCTCTGATGTCTTCGCTGTACCGGTTGGGAGTGCAATACGTAAGGCGATGTCCATCCTGGCTATGAAGTTTAAAGAACTTCCTGTTTGTGGAGGCTCCATCTGCAATAAATGCTCTCACATGAAAACCCACTGTTTCTAGAACTTCAACTCCATCCCAGATAATTTGATAAAGTTGGTCTCCTGTGGCCGTGCTGGTTGGGAAGTATGCGATGCTTGTGTGCAGTGGAGAGAAAATTCCACGAACCATTACGGAGAGCACATGAGTGGCAAACTCTGGGGCTGTGTTTTTCCCCTCGGCACCAACTCTCCGAGCAAACTCCATCAAGTCATTGTTCACTGTGCCTAGGTCTGTGTACCCCACAAGTGTGCCAGTAGATGCCTTGTACACCAAGCCAGCTTTCACTTTAATTTCATCAAATATGATGCTTACATTTCGCTTAAAGGCCTCATCTGGAGAAAAATGCTCAATGCCAGATTGTTCAATGACCTGCTGAATCACTTCAGGATTGTAGCCTGGTTTGGGGTCTGTAAAATGATAGTACCTTCTTAGTGTGGTTCTGTGTGGCAATGACAGCATTCCTGAGTTTCTGATGAAATCATAAGCTGATGCAGATTTGTAATGCAGAGCTATGCACCATTTTAACACTAATGGGTGCCATCTGTTTTGTTTTGGAGTTTTGTTCTTTGAATTTTTCAGATGTTGCCTCCACAGCAACAAGTTGGGATTCTCGGGCTCAAATGTTTTCTCAATTTCTTCATCATTGTCACACATTATTTGTCCAAATTCCTGTGCCTGAGTCTCATCAAGTTCCACACCATCTACTTGCGTCTCCTTGGCAATTTGTCTTTGTAGCCTACTTATTTGTCGTCTCAGTTGCAGTTTCTCTGCTTTTGCACATTTTAGTTTTGTTTGCAGGTCACCTTTTGACATGCAGTCATGTCGTGTTGTTGGTCCTGGTAGATTTTCTTGTTTTTAAGTTTGTGATTTAATGCATTGAGAATAAGTTTATAATCCTTACAAACAGTACATTTTTGCTTAGTGCTCAGCACTTGACAGTTGACATGATGGATTGTAGTTTGAGATGCTTCTCCCCATTTCTGCTCCCATGCAACTTGCTTGCCATCCTTGTCAAAGAATACAGCTGGTGAATCTTTGTAGCGAGTGCGACAGAGATCTTGAAATCCGGTATTCCCCTCGCACGGATGCAGGTTGTTTAGCGTTTTGAATAGGCCATTCACTGCGTTGGGGACCAGCACAGAAGGTATTCCTTGAAGATCAGGATGACTCGTTACTGGTACTTGTTTACCGCTTACCAGCACCTTCCATGTTCCATCTGCTTCAATATGTACCTAACAAAACAAAAATTTAAAAAAAGATAGCCTAATTACATGTTACAGTGAAATTGATGAAGAGAAATGGACTTACTTGACAAAAGAACCAAAATGGACTATAGTGCTTTACTCCCTCGGGTCAGTGACGTCATTGTGTAAAGCAAGAGTTGCATCATTAAATCGCGAGTGTTGAGTTTTTCAGCACTGGGGTATGCGTGCAAATGCACATATAAAGGTGATATGCACATATACATACAAAACAGCTCTCTGAAAGCTTTGACGTCACTGTTTAAAGTAATGGGAGCTAGACACCCAATAATTTTAATTAATATTTTTAATTACACTTATTTCATCCCGCATCAAGTTCCATGATGTACCAAAGAGTGTGCAAACCAAAGGGAACACAATAATAACCAATGGGAAACACAATATCATAATCAATAAGCCCATTTTGTTTGTGTTGAGCAAGACAAAAACAAAAAAATCACAAAAAACATTCCAAGTTTTATGGGCTTTAAACTTCTGAAACGTAATCTTCTTTGTATATTGTGATTTTTCTCTGAATTACAAAATTTTACGATGGTGTTTTTAGGTACGATTTATATAGGTCAATTCAAGATTAATAGGGTCCTCCCCCTTATAAAGATGAGATTTTAATATCAACGAACAAATTGCTGAAGTACATACTCGCATACTAGTCGATACTCAATGCACTTCCTTCTCAGATTTTTTTTTTTTTGTAAATGGTCAGAAATTACAAGTGTCGAGTTTGAACAGGGTACAGAGCCGTGGTTGGGGGTTCGGCATATGGTGTATGGGGTAATTCCCCAGACTTTACCTGAAGGGGTGAAACTCCATCCTTGGTTATCTTAATAAATGAAGGAATCATCTTGTTTCCACAGCAAAAAGTTGTTTGATCTGGCAGAACTATCGGCTGCTTGCTGCAGGGATTGGTTTTGCTGGTCTTGTAGTTGTGTAGGCGATTCATGTGCAGTACACCCGGACTTGTGTTGAACGTCTACAAACATGGATGATGAACTTGTATGGAGTTCTATTGTGTTGATAGTGCCTTCTGTATTTTTGAAGATCTTTTCGGCACCTCTCACACACCCTTGCTGAGCAGCATGCACAGTCTACATCAACGTCAATTTCAAAGGCCCTCTTGATTAAATGCCTAAAATTCCCTTTGGGCTGAGCACATTTTTCAACTTGAGAATGGCACAGGCGGCAGAAGTCCATGGCCTACAAAAAGACCAAACAAAATAAAAAAGAAGATTTAATAATCACCTGCATTGATCAACATACTTGTTGAAAAGGGTAAAACATAGAATTCACAAAATTTATCAATATAAAGCAAACAAGTTCATGCTTTGTGCGGAGCTGGTCACATTTGAGAATAAAGAACAACTTCACATTCCCCCTAAAAACTTTCTGCTCTGGACTAGTTCATGTATGTTAAGTATGGGGTGTATAGACCTTTGTCAAATTGAATATGAAAAATATTCATGAAAAACAAATACAGGATATGTGAGCGTCTTTATACGCTCGCGTACATTCAGAAGCACTTGTCAGTGACGCACATCTAAAGAACTTCAAAATTAAAGGCCGAATCCAAGATTTGGTAGTAATTAAAACTGGGTCATCTAGAACTAACGATAGTCGCCTAAAAATTGCTTAAAGAGACATGATAGATTCCAGGGAGAAGCGCCCCCAATTTTCTCGAACCCCCGGTTTTTTACATATTTGGAATGCTTACCAATATATTAGATCACACCTGAAGTGAATAAGACGGAATACACGTCTTTATATAGAGGATGATAATGTAGTAGTTTCGGTCGTGCACGACAGAACCAGAAAGTCAAAAGCATGGTTTGGTTTTCTATGGGGGAACGATTACGATAGCAGGCAAGTTCCAAAAACAAGGTTTGCTGTTTTACCTTGGCACTGTTGTCCTATAAACTTTCGAAACGTTCTCCGTAGTGGTCTAACAACAGATCCAGTGAAATTGAGAGAATTTGTTATCCTAAAAAAATCTCTCCTGTCACTTTAATCCAAGTAGAGAGAATTTCTCATGTTCTATGAGTCAGCCTTAATACATTTAAGTCCAAGCTCCATTCCTTTAACATTATCAAATAGCATGAAAAACATGTGCATGTATGTGAAAGCCGTGGGCAAATAGGCTTGGGTTAAACATTTTGACTAAACAAATTTACCAACACGCGTGTGTCCACGCACGCACCCAACACACACACAGGCACACTACCAAGCATCCCTATGTGCCCATCTTGCGCAACTTGTGTGCACAAAGCAGATAAACAAATAGACATTAAAATACTCAATAAAAAAATAAAAACAGAAATGATAAATACACAAAATAACATCATTGCATACTCGTTCGATTTGATTCGAATCATGGTCCGATTTTCGAAACGACGATACACGTGTCATCAGACCTATGAGTGGGGTTTTGAAAAAAGCAGATGAATATTGTAGTTGAAAAAAATGAATGCAGCATATAAAACTGGGTATGGAGGTTAAAAACAGGCTGAATGAAATAAAAAGCTGAAATTTTGCCTTTTTAAGCATAGCCATAAAAAAAAAGCCGAAACGGATATAAAGCTGAAACTCTCAGTCTCACAAGCCTGGTAGTGTAGTACATGTGTATTTATTATATATGTTAATATTTATTTGTTAATGTATTTCTACTTGTTTTACACAAACATACATTGTGCAATGCTATATCATGATCATGCATTTCATCGTTATATTAGCTATGCATGATAGTACCTGTTCCATTTTGTATACCCATGGGGATACCAAAAACAACTGCTTGATATCATTCATGTCAAATGAACTTTGTGAACAAGGAACGGGATTCCTAGCTAGCCTAGCCTTAGTTACTACCAAACGCGCTACTGTTGGTTTTACCATGTAGAAAATGGCAGCCATGAAAAAAAAACATCGGTACAACTTGCATTTAGCTTTAGGATCCGAAATTACTACTAAAACGAAACTACTTCCGGGTATTTTTGTCTGTTTCTTGAGAAAACGACAGGTCTGCACTTGTGTAATGTAAATCAATATCATTCCACGGGGAATCTGTTTGCGGTCATTTTCCATCTATTTAACACACCCCGTGTAACCCGAAAAACTATTTATGCGATATGAAATATTGCCATATTTTACACTTACCGAACGACCGTTTGGTCTTAAAATCGCCGTAACTTGAGCAGGGAATGTCCCAAATTCCGATCGGTGTTTTCGCGCAAAATGTCACCAGAAAACATGAACGCCTTGCGAAATGACTACCGGATGTTTCTGTTGCTAAAGAATGACCTCGGAAACGTCTCTTTTACCGGGCTTCCGGTTCAGCTACGGAAAGGTCACAGCACGATGTCAATATTTTTGGAGGCGATGCGTGTTTCAAGCGTGGAAGAGACGCATAACCATCATGTACATAAAAGGCCGTGTCTAGACGTGTTCAAGTGCTCTCCAAGTGCTCGTCGCATTCAGGATCGCCGATCCAAATAAAAGCTCAACCTACTTAAGACCACTTGACCGATTAGGGTATCTGGGTCCACACTCCTTCTATTTTATACCTCCATATTTAAACAACATACTCTTTCTTTTAACTGACTGCCTTTAAATACACATGTATTACTCTCAATGAATCTTAAGCATTCATGTCCCATCCAATGGAGGAGGTTCATCCATCGGGTTTTCTAAATTACAAATAAACTGTGGAGGCAAGCTGGAAAAAGAATGTAAATTTCCCGGAAGCGAATATGATTTTCCGCCGGACGCTTCCAACATAAATGAAATCCGTACTCCAAATTGATTCCTAAGGTTCGGGGGATCGGCGTTTAGAAAACGCGCTTTCACGCTGCGATTTTCAGGCAAGTTCCGCTTTTTTTCTGCACTGATAATTGGTATTTTCCCCACCCAAAAAGTGGCGAAATTCACTGAATCCATGTACTTATGCAGCCTAAACTAAATGTCTGGTAGACAACATATCCAAGTTACGAGGTAAATCAATCGATACAAAAGGGCGCCCTTACCTATTAATTCCCTCCCAGACCTTCTTTTCAAATTTTGCGTAAATGAATAAAATTCCCCAAGCATGTCAATCATATTGCATGGCCTGACACTTCCTCGCCAATCGATATATAGCTCTTTTGTGTTCTTTCCTGTTCACGTATTTACATAAAGCAATTACCTTGGCCCCCATTATTAAATGGATCAAACGCAAAACAACTAAGTGAACTAGTTCTATTCCAGTGTAACAAAAATAAACAACGGTACTTACGTCAGACTTATTTTTTAAAATCATTTCAGAGATGACTAACATAGATTTGAAATCTAATAATCCTCATGTGTTTTATTGCTGAAATAACATCATTTAGCTTGAAAAAAACTGTACAAAATGGCCAATGGCAAAACCCGACGCATGGTCCACGGCGTGATATTTGACACAAACAAATGATTTAGAACTCGTTTAGAATCTTACCTGTTTGCAATTTGTGATCAAAATTACAGGTGGGTGACGTATCCTGTGGTCATGAGCTGCAAAGTCATGGAAAGATCAGTATAGTTGAAAACTGAGACTGACTTGGGGATTTCCCGACCGTTTTTTAATCAGTGTTTTCCCCGCGGTACATCAGTTCAGACCAGCCGGCCGGCTGTAGCCTGTATGGAGGGAAGCTCAGCGGCGCCGATAACTAGCCAGAAATTAGAACCCAACGCGACATTTCGGGATTTCATTTTCGACCTTAATTTTGGATAAAAAGTGACTCGTACTTCAATTTTTTTATATCCTTTTCTTGTTCTTTTTTCCTTTTCTTTCTCATTTCTCTTTCTCCTCCCCCTCATTTCCCGCTAGGATGCAAGATTTCCCGGAAGGAGCTTCCCAAATTCCCCACTTTTCCCGCCATGTGGAGAAGAATGGAACCCTGATACTCAATCCACACACCTTTCCAACTACAGAATTGTAAACACAATGAAATCTTTGGCCCATTAGATTGGAACCAGGGACCACCTGCAACAAGAACAAGCAAACAATTGACCATTTAACCATTAGATCGCACAGAGTCCTCCTCTTCATCCTCATCCTCTGTACACAGGCATTTTTCTTCATCATCTCGTCGTCTCCATCACATATATGACGATAATGAAGATAAGGGATGCCAATGACGATGATAATGATTATGATGTTGTCTAAAGGTATTTGTAGTCCATTTCTCCATCTCCGTGCAATGATGTCATAACATTGACGCAGCTTTTACGCAAGCGTCAAGATATGCCGTCTTTGTGCGCGCATGTAAAAACACCATTGCTTAAGCCAGCGCATACAGTTTTACTGGTGTGACCATCAAATCGTGCGCTGACGTCACTGCACGGAGGAAGTGAAATGGAGTTTATCTACCCAAAGACCTACTGTACTCTCCATGCCATTACATGGTAGATTTCAAACACTGGTATAGATCACAGGAGAAGATACAAGTATGCTACCAATGACATCACCATCGGCATCCTACTACAGGTATCTACCCCAATCAGGACTACTCTACTCACCTGCATGCCATAGCAGATTCCCAGCACTGGTAGACCACAGGTGAAGATACCTGCATCATATACAGGAGCATCCTCATCATTCACACTGCTGGGACCTCCTGATATGATGACAGCTCTGTAATAATAGAGATTTTTGTTACTTGTAGGAATCACATTAGTGTAGCCGCACTTGCTAACTAAAGCATGGCTACAATTTGCAATTGATCAGTGCTAAAAAGCATATGTCAAAACTCCCTTGAGGTCTATCACTCTTCCTAAGGTATCTCTGATTCGTTTATTACATGATATAACACAACAAGCTAGTAGATAAATGTAAAGCGCCAACTGTAGGCAGATTTATTGCCAGTTTGCTTACAAACCTAAACCACATATGCTCTGAAATAAAGGCAAATAGAAAACATCACCAAAATGGCCATTAGTTTTAGAAAAATGTACTTTATAATATGTTTACAAGAAATCATGGTGTATATTTTCATTACTAAGCTTCATGGAGTGTTTATCCTCAATTTACGATGTTTTCATCAAAATGTTGCCTATTTTGGTGCTATGAAGCCAATTTTTGGACATCAAAATAGAGAACACTTTCCTGAATGAATTCAAAGAATTCAGCGAACTTTTGTTTTGCGGTCAATATTTGAACAACATCTGAAACACACTAAAACAAGCCCACCAAATTATACATGGACTGTCAGAGTTTGTTGTTGCTTGACACTTCAGAAGGGGATTTCAGTGTCAAATTCAAGATGTGATATCTACATGTAATGATCTGGCAGGCGACATGTAGGTCTATGATCGAAAATTCCAATCCTTTGCCGGAAATTTTGAGAAACTAACCGTCAGTTTATTTTTTTGTTTCCAATGATGTTCTTCTACCTTCCTGTATAGGCACGTTTCATGTAGAAATGCTATTCAACCTCCCTGATATCCTGTGTCCACCAATGGCCGGCTTTCTGAAATCCATATGAAGCAGACGATGACAGTGTGACGTCCTGCTCATTCTCTCGCTGAGCAGGGTGTTCTACATTCTAGCTCGTTGATATAACATGCATATCCTCTGAGCAACAATAAAAATAGACCTTATCTTGTCTAATGCCCCTTAATTGTTCTTACCCTATACAAACCTGTGTCATGATCCCGACTTGAGTTTTTGTCTCTTGGAATTTTTATCCCAAGAGATCACATCCTATAAAAATTTTGAATTTGGGAATTCTACACCATTGCACTCAGCCTGGAAAAAGTGTGGGAACTGGGAACTGTTCCCAGGAAATCTTCCTATTGCGGAAATTTTTGCATTAAATAAAGAAATACCTAAAGAATTGACGGGAAATTTTGCAATATTTGGAGGGAAATTTTGATTGTGGTTACCGGGAATTTGGCATTTTTTCAAAACCTAATTGAAATTACTACATGTACATGTCTGAATGGTTATACATATACATACGAGGATTAACCAACCAATATGTCAATAATCAATGAACTCACTTGAATCCCTTCTCTTTTAATATGTAGGCCGGCGTGTCGAGCGGTAATATCTCCGTGTCCCCACACAGTTCTCTAACCTTCCTGTCAATCACTTTGCCATACTGGCTCTCCCGCACCAGGATGACAATCTTCTCATTTGAAGACTTTCCACTGTTGGAGTCACCTTCTTCGGCGCCATTGTTGGTACCCTCAAGACCTCACGTTCATTGGACACCAATCTTGGAATAGCAACGTGGTACAATGTATGCTACAAAGAGAATAATTTTAATTACGAGTTGCAAGGATGGAGAGATCCCCCTCAGATACAGTGGCCTAAAAAATTTAACCTAAACAGGCAGAAATTTCGGCGAGAATCCGAGAAATCAATTCTCTCAAAGAGCTTGTAAATTCTTGGTGGAATCAACGTTGATTCTCGTAAACTTTAGAACTAACACAGATTTTTTAAAACTAGACCCTGGGACAGATCTAATTTACAAGACGGCCGTATTGGGAATGGAATTGGTGATCCCCTTAATGACCCCTTGAGTGTGACTTGACCTTTGCTTTGACCAGTAACTTCACCAATATGTCACAAATGTCATGTAAATGTATGTTACTGTTAACCAACTTTACAAGTATCAATATTATTGAGTTTCAACTCAATCAAGCATGTCAGGGTTGACCTTTGCACCTCTACAAACCGTGACCCCTGGGGCACTACTGGTCAACTTTAATTTTTCTGTAATACGATATCCCAAGGATTATTCCTGTCAAATTTCAGTTCAATCGGAGCTTGTTTTGTAAATTTTGACCTTTGACCCTTGAACTTTGACCTTTTTTGGGTGTAGACTAGCAAAGCCTCTTCTACTATAAATGTTAACTCACTGTTTAATTGGCTTTCAATCTGTCCTCATAGGCTGAGATTAAATCCAATTTTGGTCCTTATGTTTAAAACTTTTTGGCAAAATGACCTTTTGACCCCCTTAATGACCTTGATTCCCGGTATAGAGAAAAAACCAATACAAGTGCTACTCAACAAAAATGCATTGTTCCAGTTGCAAATAACAACAATTTCTACTATGCTTATTCTTGAGAGAACAAAATCTTGAAATTATTTACCTTAAAACCGGAAATTACCTCAAAATATGAACCTTTTGACCTCCAAACTAAAATACCCTGCATACTTTAGGTACATGAAAGCCTATTTAAGTTAAGTTCACTGGTACGATGGTTTGAGTTTTTGTAGATAACAATTTATTAGACTAGTTTTGGAATAATTTTTTGGTTTTTGACCGTAAGTTCCCCTTAAATGCCCTTTGATCTGAAACTGTGGACCACCCAAAGATCGCTGCCTATTAATACTACATGTGCTCTAATGACGTCACTCTGATGTACTAAAATTTGTAAGGAAAGCGATTTTTTTTGAATATTTTTCACAATTTTTTCGTTGGTTTCAAACCGGAAAGGACCCCCTTAATGCCTTTGACTTCTAATCCCTGACACCCTAATATTAGGCAGGGTCCTTGCTCCTGTGAAGAACTTTGGGTCGATATCGGCGTAATCCTGTAAAAGAGAAGATAATGTTGACAATTTAAATACATATTTGACATGAAACGCCCTGTGACCAGGTTCAAAGGTCAAAACGGGGCAATGTCTATTACATAATGGTCCAATTCAGCGGTCATTTTGATTAAGTTCTAGTCACAATAGTCCAAAAAAACTTTAACTGAGCTAGAAGCAGCTTAATTTTTATAGAAAGAGAAAGAAGAAGCATCAAAACAGACAAGACGGCTGACTGACCGTCTTGTAATTAGATGATTCCCACAAAATTAAATTTTATTTTTGAGAATCAGTCTTGATTCTCTGCACTCTCCAACAAATCATACCTACCACCTGCTAAAAAAAGCTCCCCCAATTTCTGGTCTTTACTAAGCATATTATGCAAATTATTATTTTAAATAAATATCATACAAATACGGAGTTGATCCTACTTGAATGAAATCTGTTTTTTTTACTTTACTTGTACACAGAACCGGCTGTCATAACCCTAACCCGCCGAGATGCAATTAGATGCCAATAACCCGTCAATACCGGTCGGAATTTGATTCTCATGTGCTCTCGGACCTGTTTCCTCCTTCCTCCCCCCCGCGGAGATGAAGATTCTTATTGCAACCTCGTACCATTTCCCCGCAGTAATGAATAATTCTCATTGCATCTCGGACAGTTTTCCCGCAGAAGGTGAATGAATTCTCCATTGATGTCTCGGCGCTAATACTTTCGCACTTTTAAACCCTAACCGTCCTGAAGCATGGAGAGTCAAATACCATCATAAGCCGGTCGGCAATTGGGATGCTCATGCTTTCTCGTACTTGAACACTATTGTCGTACGCGAAAATGACTCCTTGCACCTCGGACAGTTTCCACACACGATGTTTAATGATTCTCATTGCATCTCTCTCGGACCGTTTCCCCCGCAGGAGATGAATGATTTCCTTATTCTTTCTTCTCGGACCGTTTTCCTTCCTTCCGTCCCGCAGAAGGTGTCCTTGGTTCTATTGCTTCTCGTTGTGCCGTTCACGACTTTATTATGCCACTTACCTTACTTACCCGGGGCCGGGAAAACGTCCGAGATGCAATGAATGCAAAATTTGTTTCTCATTGCTTCTCATATGTCAAAAATAAAAAAAAATGATTCTCATTGATTCTCGGACGATATTCGGGGAAACCCCCGGTGACGTGTTAGGGTTAACATTCCATAAAAACACATGTTAATGTGTGCAAAACCAAGTCTGTCCATGTTACAATAAAACACAGATTTCATTCAATTAGGAACATCTCAGTAATTTGGGAAATGAATTCAATATGGGTTTGCTGTATTGAAAAGCTAATAAACAATACTTTTTGAATATGTATAAATAATTTGCAAAAAAACCTGAATTTGGGGTGGGGCACTGTTAGAGTAGAGTGTTTTGGGACTCTGTAACCATTTGGAAGCTTTCACTTTGTTAGAAGTTTCTGTGAATTTCAATTTTCTTCCAGCTATTTAACAGTTTTCCTTTTTTCGATATTCCATGAATTTGTTGAACAAGTTAGCCCGTATCGTTAGAGGGCTGCTCATTAAATGACGTTGCGTGATGTCAGAATATTTGCGAAACAGCCATGTTGTTGAATCATTGGAAATTTGTATTTACATGCGTATGTAGAAGCTGCAAAAATGTCCCCACATGCACAATCATAAGGATAGGTGTAGCAAATAAACCAAAATTATCACTGATGGCTACTTTCCCAGTCAAAATCGGATATGAGTGAAGCTTTCGTTCCGTATCCAGTTTTTCTTTTTTGGCCTTTGATTGCTACAGTTTGGCGAGTAATATTTCGAAATTTCTTCCTTCTAATCATCTCTCAACAGTTTATCATAATTTATAAAGTGGAAATTTTTTATAGCAAATCCTGAACGTTTAACCTTTATATTGGTACCATATTGGACATGCAGTGGTATATGTAATGCGGCATTTTCAAAATGCATAGATTCAACTCTTAGAAATTTTGACTGTTTGTATATGTCGCCCTGGATAAAGCAGCCCAAATCAGGAGATGTCTTGCACACGGCACGCTATTTCATTAATTATGCTCGATATTTGTCCTAGCCTGGGTTGTTCGAAATATCTATAAATGGCACCCATTTACGGTTACAAGTCTAAAGTAGCCTAGAATGGGCGGAAAATTGAATTACATAAGGCCCTTCACAATTGTGTTTCCTGTTTACCACCCACTTTAAATTTCGAAATCACCACCGCATAAAATATTTAATTATTTGCCAGACTTTAATTATTTCGCATTTTCCCATAAAAAAAAAATTATTTCACCAAATTCTTGCCGATTGTTGGACTTGAATTTTCGTATTCTTCATTCCCTGATCTGTCAGATCAGTTTAAAAAACAGTAGTGTCTGTTACATCACCAAAAATGTCGCAACTAGATACAAGCGCATACTATAGAACGCACGCACTGCTTTGTGTATCAGAGATTGATGGTCTTTAACGCACGCATTGTGATGTCAGTGGAAGTTCGTATTCTACCCGCATGTCTTGCATATGAGAATAGTCGAACTGTCTATAGACGAGACACACGTTTCAACTTTCGTTTTGATAACTTCTGTGACTGATCCAGGACTTGTGTAAGCAGGGGTGCAAAAAATGCGGGAGCTGGGAGTGCCGCTCATAGGAAATGGTTGAAAGTCTTGGTAGGTACCTATGTGAAAAATTGCAGTTTGCTCCTGAGGAAAGAAACAACTTTTTGGGCAACCCCTGTGTGGTAATACCATAAATTAATTAAATAATCATTCTTTGAATATAATGGTCTGATATTCGGTGATAGCCACGAGTGTAAGAAATTAGACCATACGAACCCTGACCAAAAAATGTGTGGGTGAGGCAAAATGCGACTACCTCCAATATGTTCCCATGCATATCTTGGACTTACACAATATTTTCATGAACCAGACGCTTTTTTTGTTTTTTTCACTTGAAAATTAAAATATTGGATATGTGTTTCATTGACATACTAGTTTGAGTGTTATCCGTGAAGGAAAATATATGACAGTCCGTGTGACTGTTGTGCTGCAGTGACACTGGGTCCAGTGAACTGAGAGTGACTCCATCGATGTTTAGATTTCAAAATTCGCTAACCAAGTAAGGGGGGGTCTATTTGGAGGTCATGGTGTAACATGTCATGCCTTTTGGGGCACTTTTTCAGATTTTGGTATATAGTAGGTGGTTTTTCAGCAGAGACGTATTGGCCCAATGAAAACAATTGGGTGCATTTTTTCTATAAAGATTCTTTTTTTTAACACACATCTGTGACGGTCACCCCTATTTTTTTTCGCATCCAGTATTTTGCACGAATGGAGCGAAAGTAACATAAACCCGCCATTCGTAACTCAAAAAGCGACTGCTTTCGCCGAGTTTTACGCATGGCGTATATTGGATATATTCGCTCCATTTGCGCAAAACATGCAGGAAAAACAATACAAAGCATGTATTACCAATATGAGCACAATTGGAAATAAGATTTTGCCGTTGATAAAAATCACATGAAAATGACTTTAGTTGATAACCCATACAACGAGTTAATTTTTGGTTCGTTCCTTTTTAGTTTGTGTGTTGTGTTTTATTTTTTCTATGTCAGTTATTGAATCTCACAAGGATTTCGTACTTCTTTTTATTATTTTGTATGACTTGGAGTTTTCAATACAATTTTAAACTATATGAATTCTTTGTTGTTTGAAAATTTTGAATTTGACTTGTTTGTCTTATATTTCATGGTGCATGGTTGATCTACTTTTATTCATTTATTCCTTCAACTTTTTGTTATCGTGTACTTAGGCCTAAAATATTTTTTTTTCAGTTTGTTTTTTTTTATTTGTCAAAATCAATAACGAAACTTCTGTTCTTTTGTATCTTTTGTGCTTTTCTTCTTTATATGTATTTAATTTGTGTTCCCGGGTTATTTGAATCTAAGCTTAATAATCATAGTACTTTTCTACTGTAACATTTGTTGTAAGTATATCATGAATTTCAGTTTGTTTCATAAGAAATTATGCGACGTAAAATTTCATTTTTTTTTCATTTAAAAAAGAGGACATTTCTAGGAAGCAGCGCCCCCATTTTTTTTTTCGAACCTAAGTTTTTGCTTATTTTAAATGCGGTCAACATATGCAATCACACTAAAGTAATACTTAAGGCTGAAATACAAACCGTCTTTATGTATAGATGAATAATGTAGTATTCTTTGTATTTCTGCGGCACGACAGAAAAATCAAAGCATTATTTTCTATATAGCCAATTAAAGGTGCACAGAGATTTCACAAAGCTTTCCTTAAAAAATCGACAGAACTGATTTTGCCCTGATGTAAGGCTTTCGATCAAATATCCGATACCCCCATCTAAAAGGATTAAAGCTGATAACCGTTTCTTTTGGTACAAAATGGTGAAAGTTCTAATTTCGTATAGGTGCAATTAGAAAATTCAGCCATGTGTTACATTGAAATATAATCAAAAAAATTTCAAAATCCTCTTTTTTTCTCTCTTTTAAGGCATTTCGTGGCGAAAATACACGGTAAAGTCTATTGATATCGCTATGAAATTACTATTAGACCCAATATTTGGGTGTCCGCCTCAACATCTCTCTTTGCACCGGTAGTCAATAAGGCTATGCGCTATACACAGGTTTTCATGTGTACATGTAATCCCATTTTTGTTTAAAAAATTTGGTTTTAGGGTTTAGAGTGTTCGTGAGTGTATGTCCATAAATAAAAATGTCTCCTGTAAAATTTTAAAGGGGATACGTATGAACTATTTCCCCGTGACATTTTTAATCGGCCACGATTAAATAAATTGAAAAAACTTTCCCTTTTAAAAAAAACGTGTGTAAAATGCGATTGAAAACCTGTATCGATCGTAACGCCGACATAATTTTTTGGCCTAATAGAAAAACACGAGACCACGCAACCTCCGCACTATACAGTTCCTATTAATCCGTGGCCATATCCAGGGAGAAAAAATACACAATTACCTTATGAAATCTTGTCCCATATAGAGCCATTAGTCTATCATATATTCCCCGAATTAAATGATTCTGCTGCCATCGCATTTACTGGATATGTGGGTTATGGATACAGTATTTACAGAGCCTCATCCTTCGGTAAAAAGCCATACCTCCCTCAGATTCAGATTTTTGGATTCATATCCATGCACATTCAGGTTTATTTCAATTTGAACAACGAATCATGATCATAAATCAATAAACTATATTACAAGGCATCCTCATGTTGCAAGTGCATTTAGCTTGTAATTCCAAGATACTGGTTCATATCCACTTTGTATTCCTCGTGTTACCAACATTAGAGCCCGGTAATTTTCCATCATACAGTATCTAACTCTATTTATCAACAGGGTAATGAATTCAATGACGAAGTAATCAAATATAAAATGTACAACATCCACTCTGTAGCAACTGTGACAACACATCACTACGCAACCTTACCAATGAAATCTGCAGTACGAAATCTGTGCGGGGACTTTTCAATATTGACTTCGGGGAATCAATATTGAACCTAATCTTCATACATTATATACAATCACAGAATTTTTGTCCAGTATTTCGTTTTTAAAAGACTCTTAAGTTCACACCATTCTACCAACCTTTGAATACATTATCCGGCTTTTAATCGGTAATTTGATTAATCTTCTGTGAATGGAGCAACTAACTTCAAAAACACTCAATTCAGTGCATAATAATGGAGCGAAAAAAGCAATAGGGTGACGTCCCAGATGGTTTGTAAGTCGGATATACACTCGTACCTCCCCATTCGTGTCTTAGAATGGGCTTCGGGCTACGCCCCTCAGCCATTTCTCAGCCACTAATGGGGAGAGTAACTAAAGTGAAAATATCCTTTACTTATGTTTGTGATTTGCCCATCATTTTCTATTTTTTTCTCCATGTTTAAAAGTTGGTCCCAAGTTGTGGATGTTGTTTTGATATTCGTACCAATATTAGGGGTCTGATTCCAGTGGCAGTGTTTTTCGAGTGGAAAGAATTGCTGGTAATTTGATTAATTAACTTCGTTTATTTCCTTTTTGGTTTTGCCTCACGTTTCACATGGGGGGCCTATAGTGGACAAATGTATGCCACTTAATTTTCTGTTTGATCCCTTAACTGTCTTGATCAGCCTCGTTTTTTTTTTCAAAAAACGTAAAAAAAATAACAAAATTGACTTAAAATAACAACGTAGCCCAAGTGAATTGATTTTGTTACTGGCGTAAATAATTTTGTGATACTTCAAGCACTACAATGTAATTATTATTTAATGTGGGATTGTTTGTATTATTATAATTTTATAATTGTTATTATTAATTTTATTATTCCTATTTATTAATTATCATCATTATTATTTCATGTGTTACGGCCTAGGATTTTTGTTCTTAGATATCATAAATGATTTTAAAAAATTTTGGGCATTTTTTGAAACAGTTAACCCCATCATGGTTTATCCTATTGTAACAGTTTTTTAAAGGTTCAACGAGAGCTTCACATATTCAGGTTTCGCAAAAAAATAATCAAAAGTAACTGATTTTTTTGCCCCTGATGTAAAGCTTTGTATCAAAAATAAACCCATCTGAAAGATTAAGCAAGAAATTGTTCCTTTTGTACACAAATTGTGAAATTACTAATTTTCGTATAGAGCAAATACGAAATTAAGCCTAGTTTTATATTGAAAATAAGTATCAGAATCACACCTTTTTTTTTTTTTAAAAAAAATTTTCCTCTTTTTTTCTCCCTTGTAAGACAGTTCTGTAGCCAATACAGGGTAAGAAATCTATTGAGTGTCTAGTCTATATGAAATTTAAACTATTATGACAAATATTTGGGTGGGCCGCCCAAAAATCTGTTGTTGCACCTTTAAACACTTTTGTCTCGAGGAGTATTTGATTGCTCTTTAACAGGGTTTCGTAATTAGAGTTTTTAACATGCACAAGGCATGTAACTTTGGCTGTGGTGCATGCAGAATTTTCCGCTGTGCATGTAAAAATTTTTATTTTTCAGCCCATTTTGGAGAACAATCCAGTTTGTGCATGTAAATTTTATTTTCTAAATCGACCCCTGCTCTTTAAAATGACATTGTAAGTATGTTTTATTTTGCCAAAACTAAAAGGGAAATCCGGTCACTGGTCCAATGCAGAATTACAAGCATTTTGTCAGACCCTTGTTGTCATGTTGTGTGTTGCAGTTCTCTGCGTTCGCATGGCTTTTTAACGCACCCTAGCTAAGGTTTTCTTCCTTCATTTGTCTCTGTAGACTCACTAGGCTGTGACGTAAAACGATTAAAACGATACACGAACTGAAAGGGTCACTACAGTTTAGAAAATTCACTACAAAACAACGTTTACACACGTCCGCAAACCTACTAACTTTTTTCAGTATTATTTTAATTGCTGAAGGTCAAATTTTCAACCAAAATTTACCACCGGCAGTGAAATAAGTTAAATTTCCAATCTTCTTCTAGAAATGGGTTTTCTCGACTTTTACGAACAGGGAATTCCCCGTTGTACATACAAGTTCTTGTACTGAGTGGCGACTTTCGATAACAAAACACCGCATAATACGGCCCCAATTAGTGCGGGCTATTCAATACAGAGAGGATCTACATTAAAAGGTCATGTTGAGAAACATCAGCTCCCACAGTGATTCTTCGTTTGGGATCTTTGGATATTCAACTGCTTTATGTTGGATTAAAAATAACATCGGTAAGTACAAACACATTTATGGGTCAGATGATATTATTATTAATGATCGATGCAAAGCCGGGTAACCGATTACGAACGATTTACTCGGGCATCCTTTATCCCTCTGTACATCATTTATTTCGAGCCCGAGAAGTTTTAAAAAGGTCCTTCAATTGATTAGCGCTTGCCGTTTCTTCTTGAAAGCTTTCCTGCATTCCTACAGGGGTTATATCGCTCGGGTATAACAACATACTCAAAAAAAACCCTTTCTCACTTTCAACTCATTCCGTGATCTGAGTGCTTTGTGATCCTTACACGACGGGGAGTAGGTTCTCACTCAGGTATAACAACGATAGATTATCCAACAAAAAGTGAACTGTCATGGGTTGTACACGTGAGAGCATTAAAACCTTCTAAGCTGTTCTGATGTGCTCTTACACGACTGGGCGTAGGTTCCTCACCTCAGTATAAAAACACATATTATTCTAAAAAAGTGACCGTCATGTTTACAGCAGGAGCTCCAGCGTAGGGCTCATTCTCGGCTCACTGGGGTGAAATGATAGGGCAATTAACCTTGTTAAGCTGTTACTGCCTGTTAGGATGAAGTAAAAAGGATACGCCGCATGCATCCCTTTTCTGTTAAGAATATAATCAAATGATTTGGTAATAATTTGTGACTGTCACGTACATTCTGTCCTTCTTGAGTTTGTCTACCAGATACCTCGTTCATCATTTTTTCTTCTTTTTTGACTACAAATCAGAGACGTAACCAGACGCGATCCGGCAGGATCAAGAGTTTCCCATATTTTCCCCGGAATGATTTAGTATTTTGCCAGCACCCAACGAATTCGGCAACGTTAACGGAATAAACCCCCTCATGTTAAGGTGCCGAATTTAAGTGGGTGGCAGAAGACTAAATTCATCTTTTCCCCCCCCTTCTCCCCCTTCTTCTTCTTTCTCGTCCCCATTTTTTAGCTTCTGCTTCCGTCCCCATTTTCAGTTTGTCCGAGGGGCAGCCTGCCCCTGCCACCCCCCCCCCCCCCGCTGGTTCCGCCACTGCTAAAACGAATTTGTGGTAATTTGGTGGCTTCAGACAATAAAACAGATCCTTTTTAGACCACTTTGGCAATCGATAAAGAGTGTGTTTTCTATACAGAATATAGACGAAAATACATCCTCATCTCCACAACAACAAAATCCCCTCTCACCCCTCCCCAATCCTCTCCCCTCCCTAACCAATCAATATAAATACCTATCACTCCTCACATCACACCATCCATCCCCCTATCCCCCTCCACCCTACATCTCACAGATAAAAAAAATAGTGCCAATTAAAAAAATGGCATTTTTTCGTAAAAATAGCCGCGCCGCTCCCCTCCCAAGCGACTTTTTTGGCCATTTGCAGCGGGTAGGCGCGGCACTTTGCCACGGGTAGCAAAATTTTTGTTGGAAACCCTGGCAATTGCCACTTTTATGGCTCTTGAAGCCACACCAGCACCAATTCCAGTATAGCTTCATCTAAGTGCTAGGAATTCTACCTTTCGGACGATTTGAAGATCGTGTTTGTGCAGAGATCCAAATCAATGGCAAACAATGTCAATGATAGCGGACAGGCCACATCTGAGCGAGGGCGGCTATTATAAATTGACTGATACTTATGTCCTATGTAAAACTGTGACATTTTCACCTGTAAAAAACTGTTTTTATGCCGGGTTTTCAGAAAATTGGTACAAAAACAAAAATAATGCATATTTTTTGTTTGTGTGGGTTTGACTACAGTTAAATGTCCAGGGAAACAAAGTAGATGATGTGACCTTTGTTTATGTTGTGGCGCCCCCATGTTTGAGGAAGGAAAAACTGTCAGGCAGAAGCCCCTATACTTTGAACATGGGAATTTCGTTTTTCTGAACTCTACCTTTGGTTTCAAATTAAATAATACCAACATTCATATTAAGCATGCTTGCTAATGCTACCAGTTGAATATTTGTAACCGATTTAGATCAAGAAAGGTTCTGCAAAGTAATTTAGACCAGATTTTTATGTGTATGTCATTGAACGACTGAATATTTTGCCGCCAGAAAACAACAGAGGGCATCCTGACTGTCAATATGTGACATCATGGTCAACATCATAATAATATGGTTTACTTTGGTGACTTTTAGTTGGCTAGATTATTTCCGTAGTCTAAAAATAGATTTTTGACCAAAAAAAAAACACTAAAAAAGACCATTTTTGGGGAAAAATGCAATTAAAGCCAAAAAATCTTTGGATGACAACGCTCCGTACTGGGTTGACGAAAACTTCATGCTTTGGCCATCAGAAAACCAATCTTCGTTGAATCCAGGAGTGCTGCCATTTTTTGCTACCAGTTGGGCAGAAATGCCTTTTTCGCTCAAAATTGGCCTAAAATGGCCCAAAAATGGAAAAATTTTTTTGACAAATTTGTCCTATAATCTCATATTTTGACCCTAATGGGGAATTTTCACTTCAAATTGTACAGTGAAGAAGAAAATGATTGCATTTGATAAAGTGACCCAATTATGGGTACCAAAAGATCAATTGGGATGAATTTAGTATTCTGCCACCACTTAAAATTCGGCACCTTTAACATGCGGTTTTATTCCGTTAACGTTGCCGAATTCCTAGCCTGTGGCAGAATACTAAAATTCTTTCCGATCAATTTTCAATGTTTTTGTTTGGTGGCACAGTATTCTCATTCTAAGGTTTACATTTCTATGGACACTCATATCTTTATTTGACGTAACTTGCTTCGAAATGTCTTACAACAATCAACAATTTTGGTGTCAAATTATTTTCTAAGAAATGGTATCTTTCCAATTAGCAATCTCCTGAACAGATTTAAAATTAATCATTTTCAACATTTCATGCCTGTCCCTACAATGTTTAATCCATCTTTAATAATCTACCACTACACCACAGGGTTCGATTTACCCATGTGTCCCACTGCCCCAGTGCATGTATATTGAACTCGTGCATGTGATTTTCCTTTGTGCAATGTTATTTTTTTCTGTATTTTTCAGCCCTTATTTGGGAAAAAAGCTAACATTGGGTTCCAGGTGGTTTTTAGAAGTTGTTTTTTTCCAGCTTTTATTTTTTTTAATGAAAGATCTTGTCAAGAAACAAATTGACACCAAAATTTAATTATCGAATGGGTAAGCGGATTGTGATTCTGGCAATTTAGTCTTCGAAAATCGTATTTTTCGTCCTTTTTGGAAAAAATGGTAAAAACGGGGCCGTAATTGAGGATTAATTACTCGAAATGCACTTCAGATCTGGGGTAATATGAATAGTTTTATGTGTAGTTTTCTACTATTGTTTTCTGATCAAATAACAAGTTTCATGAAGAGTGGGCCAATCGTTTGGGAGTTACATACAAGCTTTTGAATTTGCCAAGTAGGCCTATTTTTTTTTGGATTACCCCACAATGCAGTGCCGGCATCTGCTTCCCAGGTCATAGAGCTGGCATAATACACCACGAGGGGAATCGCATGTAATGTGTGAATGGGCCCAGCCCGTAACCGAGTTCTCTCACACACAGCGCGCCGAGGTTGTTTGCTGCGTACGCACGCGCGTGTCGTCACTGTTGAGGCGCACAAGCACCCGCATATAAAAATCTGTGCGCATCACGCGTTATGTTATCAGTGATGCATTTCCCCCCCAGTGTTCCATTGGTCGATCGGCGTTCTCTGCAATATTTATGGAAACCCAATCGATGAAATCAAACTCATGCATCTAAAAAAGATTCCTTCATTCCTAATGCACAAAAAAGTCTCCCGATGACCCCTGTAAATTTTTTGCTTCGAAAAGAGGATATTTGAGTCCGACTGATAGCATGTGGCATCAGGTGTTATTGTTGTTTTCACTAGCTGAGTGTGACGAACGGAAAATACCACCGCGTGTCTCATAATATGCATAAGGACTTTCCAATTACGACGATACGTAAACCCAAATATGGTGGTGCCCAAAACTATGATAATGAAGTGCGTATGCTCATTATAATACTTTGGGCACCATATATATTTTGGTTACGGCCGTTTCGGGAGAATCTTCGGTCTGGGTCTGGTATATTTTATGTCGTTGTCCCAGGTGGGAAATTCAAACTTTTACAAACCCTATAGTGAGTTATAACAGAAATACCAATTTATATGGCTTTTTTGAAATGCCCCATTATATTATTCTATCAAAGCCAGTGAAACTGAAATTTGGTATATTAGTTCATTATTAGATGCTTAAGATCTTGTCAAAAGAAACAAATTGACACCAAAATTATTTCGAATGGGTAAGCGGTTGTGGAGTTATGGCAATTTTAAGGTGCTCAAAAATCGTATTTTTCGTCTTTTTGGTAAAAAATGTAAAAAAGGCCATAATTGAGGATTAATTACTCAAAATTCACTTTTTTTTTTTTTTTTTTTTGAGACGAGTTCAGCGGGAATCGCTGAAGTTAAAATGAGTTTAACTTTTGCGATTCTCGCTGACGATTTTTTTACGTTTATCCAATCGGAAGTCTTCATTTGGCCCACGTGAGTGCAGTCCAAGGTCAACATCCCCCAAATCGAATTTGGTAAAAATGCACATGCATCATGGCGAATCTGGGTGACGATCAAATAGAGGCACTAATAGTAGGGTGTCCTGGTGATTTTTAGAAGTTGTTTTTTTCCAGCTTTTTATTTTTTTAAATGAAAGATCTTGTCAAAAGAAACAAATTGACACCAAAATTATTTCGAATGGGTAAGCGGTTGTGGAGTTATGGCAATTTTAAGGTGCTCAAAAATCGTATTTTTCGTCTTTTTGGTAAAAAATGTAAAAAAGGCCGTAATTGAGGATTAATTACTCAAAATTCACTTCAGATCTGGGTATGATGAATAGTTTTATGTGTAGTTTCTACTTTGTTCTGATAAAATACCAAGTTTCATGAAGAGTGGACCAATCGTTTGGGAGTAAACAGGCTTTTGAATTTGCCAAGTATGCCTATTTTTTGGATTACCCACAATGCATTGCGGCATATGGTCCCAGGTGGAAATTCAACCTGTACAAACCCTATGGTGAGTTATTACAGAAAATACCAATTTATATGGCTTTTTGAAATGCCCATTATATTAATTCTATCAAAGCAGTGAAACTGAAATTTGGTATATTAGTTCATTATTAGATGCTTAAAGATTTCCTGAAAAAAATTGCCGAACGTTCTTCAAGCTTAGGGTTATTTGCATATTAATTACCATATTAGGAGAAAAATGAGCAAAACATTATGGATTATAAAGTGGTGTATAATATTGGAGGGTTTTTGCTTCACAAGTACTTCAAAGCATAGAAAATACTGACAAAAAGTAGTTCTACTGTCTATTGACTAAGTACTACATGTTTCACTCCATTAGATATGGGTTATTCCATTTTTATATGGGGAAATTACATAATAACCCCAATGATAATTAACATACATGTACGAACCACTCAATTATGAGGAAGTTGCAGCATTGTTTTGCTTTATGCAAGAAATTCCTATTTTTGTATATAAACCATTAATATCATTATAATAATAACCAAAACTAACAGGCCTAATGAAAGCCTGTAAATTATATCAATAAATACATCGGGTTCTTCCCTGCCATTGCGCAATGCAAAATACCACCTTGGGGATTTCACAATGTTTATTTAGGTCATGAAATTTGTCCAATGCTCTTGGAAAGCTGTGAGGAATGCAAAACATGGAGAGGCAGGGAGTTTGTACCACTGGATATCTATATAAAGGTTCAAATGAATCAAAGTTGTTTGTTTAATTGTTAAATTATGTAACAATGTAAGGTGAAATTTAAAATATTGGAACATGATAGAGGTCATCATATCAAACAGTACTGAGAGATATTAGTAAGGCACCATTGCAAAAAGTAACGGTAGGTCAGGTCTTTAAGTGTGTGTGTGTGTGTTGTGGGGTTTATGTGTGCTGTGTGAGGGTTGGGTATGTGGGTGGGGGTGTGGGTGGGTGTGAGTGTGCAGTGTGTGATGGTGCATGCATGTGCTTGTAAGTGTGTTGTGCATGGGTCCGGGGTATGTGGTGCATGTGTTTGTAAGAAGGAAAGGTGAAATAGTGATTATTTGAGTGTTGTGCATGGGGTGCAGGATGTGGAGTTAGTATGAATGGGTGTGCATACTATAGTATGTGCATGGGCCATATGTGTTAAATGAAAAAAAAAATACAATCATATCCAGCCGAGTCTCAAACAGCAAATTTAAGATTACTAATCTTGCATCAACAAGCTTAGGCAAGAGGAATAATGGACAAAGTACATGTACATTTTTCAAGGAGAAGGTTTAGAATATTCACTTATATCTAAGAAATATCAGGTGATTGAAAGAAATGTTATATTACACTAGCGCTTAACAATATGTATTGTAAGAGTAAAAACATCGAAACCCGCCTTGAAAAGAAATGAAATAAACAAAAAAAGTCAGCAACGGGACCGTTCGTCTACCCGCTGCCCGGCCGACACGGAATACATGCAATGACTTGTACTACGTGCTGGGAGAGAGATCTATACCAGGCCGTCTTTACTGCGTGTGCACATGAAGGAAGCAAATTAATCAATTTGATCATGAATTGCACCTATATTTTCTGTTCAAGAAACTTTAAACAAATAATATTACATATTAAGCCTACCGAGGTAATTAACAATATGTAATAATGAGAGTCGTTCACTGAGAGCTGTTGTGGAAAAATACGAAATCACGCCGCAAACTCCTATGGCCGGCAGTCCCAGCATTGCTACACGTGGCATGACGTATCACTGTCTTCGATGCATAGTTCCGGGGGAACATATTGATAATAGCATCAATAATCGAGAATTTAAAAGTTGTATTTTTCGTGATCGCCATACTTGCATTAGCGATTGTGTAATTGACGGGTCTTGACGTGTGACAAGGACGGAAAAACCTTCTATTAAGATATTATATTATTATATATACAAATGCATCATGACAGTATGAATATCCATTCCCCGTCAAAAGCAAGGCAAAAGTCAGGAGTGTCCGTATCATGGATACAACATGTGGCCACAGATCAGCTTACTCAGTGAATAAATCCTGACACCACAAAAGAAATAACAATGACTTGGGTACGAGAAGGAAGAAGTATCCCCTTCCACATATGACTAGATGCCATGCAGTGAAAATGACTGGGGCAAGATTAGGTTAATTCTTTTCCAGTGGCCTGTATTTAGGGAATTCCTGACATCAGTAATACAAGTGCATCTATACGTCCCTTGGAAGCATTGAAGATCAGGCACGTGGTAACCAGGACTACATTATACTAAGTCTGTACATGCCAATTAAAATGGTTCCATTTATAACTGCCCTACACTATTTGTATGCCCAGAATGCAGATTTAAGTTGATTATATATATTATGCTAACTCTCTCACATGCATACACACATTTATAACCATTTAAAAACTTTAGAAAAATTAAAGATATGCTTTTGGCACTACCTTAATTAATGAAGCAAATGTACATTCATCACTATTTACAAGCTTTTTAAAGATGCTGGTGTTTTTTCTAACAATGTTTATTCCTAATTGGTATTTCTGTTTCTTTTCCATCAACAAACTTTCTAGCAGTTAGAATAAAAAAAATACAATACTAAGACCAATTGAAAAAATGTATTTTTCTTTTATATCAAGAATATATAAATTCCACTTGAAATCAAATTTTGTTGTGATACTTTTTCTGCAATTTGTCTACAAGGCTAGCTCCTATGTTTTACTAATGACTTCACAACTTGACCACCAGCATTGACTACTTACTCAACACATAACTAGAAATAGGCATCAGGCTAGTGCTAAATTCAAGCCCTGGTCTTACCTGATTTCTATCTGGAAAACCCAAGTACACTCCAATGATAAGATTACGTGAATCACTGCCTGCAGCTTGACGGATTTTGTGGCCGACAGCCGGGGCTTCAGAAAGTTCAACGCCATCTGGTAAAAACTCTAAGAGTTCGCTACTGGCTAGGCAACTCTGATTCTATATTCAAGAGTGACAAAATCCACATTTCACTCAATTAGGGAAAGACATCCTTTTGATATGATTAAAATAAAATGAAAAAATATCAGCAATGAACAATTATATTTATCTATCTCAGAGTAGCATTAACATTGGGGAATGAATCCATCTAGCTAGATTTGAGCTTGAACCATCAACCTTCGTATCACATGCATGATGCTCTAAGCTACAAGGTTATCGCTATCAACAGAGTGTAATATTAAACACATAGGATAAGTTCAAAGAAGTGCTTATCACTTTTTCTTGCGTAAGGTTTCAGGACAGTATCTATTGAAAACATGAATCACATTTGGTTTTTAGAACCATATTTAGTTCTCTGCATGGATACAGTGATTAAAACCTCTGTGACCACACAAAGGCAGCATTTATAATACCTGCCACATGTTGTTGATCGCGATCTCGATCACTTGAGCACAGTAAGTGTTAAGCAAAAAAAAAAAAAAAAACAAGTTTGTCCCAGAAGAAATGCGAAAATGCAAATGCAAAATGCACTTTTTAAAGAAAAATCCTGGATGCGAATGCAGGATTTTTTAAATATTTTTAAATTGCATTTTTGACCCACTTTTTCCATTTTTTGGCCGAAATCTTTCAAGTAAGCAAGACCTAAAAAAATAATCCGCTAAAAAAGACCAATTTCAAACAAAATGCACACTGTCTTCTGAGGCAAACTTGTTTTTTTTTCTTGGCCTTAATTATTTATATTTTTCCCCAGCAAGGCCAGCACCTGTAGTGACATGTTGATGACAACAAAAACAGTGCAACTGCCTGAATTCAAGCTAGGTATCATCACACTCAAAACCCACAAAGCCAGAGGCATGGTTGACAGCAGAGCAACCGTATTTTTCCCAATGTTTATGTGCATTATTTGGTTTGGAGAAAAGACAAAATACTTGTTTGTCCTTGTCCACCCACAGATCTAAAATTTTACTAAATCCAAGTATAGTACTTTTATATATTAGCTTACCTTGCATGACCACATGCGTAGTTTGTGATCTCGACACACACAGAAGATGAAGAAATCCTGTCCAACAGGATGCATGACCAAGCTCAATGTTGTGTCTATGGTTTCCTGGCCTCGTCTGTGTCATGATATTAATCAGAAAATTACAATTACAGTGCTTGCCAAGTTAGGGATTGCAGAGTTACTATCTGCTTTGCTAAGTAACTTGTATCTGATGTTCATGAACGTATCAGAAGCCTAAAACATTAAATTTATTGGATTGCAAATTTGTAAATTCTGCATAACCAACTAACATGCTGTCCTCTTGGTATCAAGGTCAAAAGTAAAAAGATTATGAGGTGGGTTGTAAATTCCTTGTTAGCGAATCGTGTAAATGTATACACTTTCAAAAACACCCAACTTGTTCACACAGGTCAACCGATTTAGTTGCTTGCTTATGACTCCTTGCTGAGGCACATTAGACACAGCATAGACATGCACATATAATAACATTGTTAAGTAGCAAGAACAGGTACACTTCGATGTTGTTGCACAGATAAGTTGACATGGGTGATGTGGGGTGGGTCAAAAAAAACTTGATCACCGTGAGGGGTGTTGTGTGTGTCCGCCATGTTTGAGTTTTTAGATAATGCATATATAACGGTGGGGGCGATATCATCGGAACGCCTATTTCATTATCATGAATTTGCTGCAAAGATGATTCCAATCGGCGAAGTATAGGCCGAGCTACAGTCTTGTAATCAATATTCCGTTTTTCACCCTATCCACGATCCCATTGAATGGCACGGCGCCCGACAAAAGCAAATGTGATTCCGTGGACAGTGCAGAAAAACCGATTTGCCTTCATTCAAACTACGTAACCGGTCTATACCTAACCGATGTAATGATCTTTCGCAGCAAATTAAAGATCATGAAATAATCTTTCCGATGAAGCCACATATGTTAGATATATGTTCTATACTTGAACTTCAAATGGCGGAACACAATCAGGTAATTTTTTTTTTGACTCACCCTGTATAAGAAATCAAATGGAATCAAGTTTGGCCTACAAACTGGACAGAAGAGCAACATTATAAATGTAATAGCAACATAGCTGGGAGTTATCCAAATGTCTGTACTTGTTTACGGGTTTAAACTATTTTGGGAAAGCATTCCAAGTTCAAAGTTGATTTAACCTCTTATACTAAATGGTTCTGTTGTATATCCCTAACAAGGCTCTAGACCACAAAATACCACACAATATAATATTGTGGTATATTGTGGAATATGATAGTTACAGAATCTACAATATTTTGTGGTGGTAGTTTGTGGTATGTGATCTTATCATTGACATATAAAGTGTGGTATATACACATTCATCCCGCATCCATCCTGCGCCATGTAAGCCACAACTCCAAGGTTCCCCTGGGCGCGCAATTTCTCTCGGCGACCCTGTACATTGTGGTCTATAGCGCAGTTTGTTGTTTATTACTGTGGTATTTTGTGGTATATGATAAGTTACTCTAATTTGGTATAGTTATGATTTATCTAACTACTAAACATATACCACAATACACCACAATCAAATCTTGTGGTAGTTTGTGGTCTATGGAAGTGCAAGTATGATAAAAGTTGTGGTATATTGTGATCTGTGGTAAGTCCTCACAATATGCATCCTGCCTTGTTAGGGATGTATACAGTGCGAGTCCAAACAACCTTACATTTTTAAAATTATATGTTGTATCGTAATGCAACAATGTATATGATAGATTTTGATAAGAATGCTTAGAATAGCTCCTTTGGTTTCATTTTGTCCTATTTTAAAATTAATGGATTATGTTCATGCTGACTTCACAATATAAGAGAGATTGTTGCAAATTGACCTAGTTCCAAATGAACTGAGCTGCTAGCTGAAACAAAAAGAACACCAAAACTTTTTCAACAGTTCTAAAACAAAAAATACTGCTTGAAGTTTAATAAGGTCATTAGAGGATCAATAGAAATATAACCCCATGGTCTTGTGCAAGTAGTTCTTATGGCAAAGTTTGATGATTCTAAGACTATTGCAGAAGATATTGTTAAAGGTCACATCGGGGTCATAAGAGTTCATCTGTGCATACCCTCCAAAAGTCCTGAACCAGTGGTTGTTTAAACAAAACACGTAAAGTGCTAATGACCGATATTCGGTCCGGAGCATTGTTTTTACGTCATAACCATTATTATCTCCCTTGAGGCAATTGGTCACGAACGTGAATAATTACTATATTATAAGGTCTTGCCGCCCAATAGGAAGGCAATATTTCTTCTCTTTCTCCCGCAGCGTGGTTTGTGAATGAAGTGTGTTTTTTTTTTTTTTTTTTTTACAACGATCTTTGAACGCTAAAATTATGAATGAAATAGCCAATCGTAGGCCTTGCAAAGTTCCTAAAAATCCCCACACAATGACAAAGAAGGGACTTCACCCTACTCGATGGAAGATTTCATCGACCAGGGGAAAAATTTCGCTGGCTGAAAACCTAGCCACCCCAACAGAAACACCGCGATCGCATGACCGTAAATGGCCGCCATTACAAGTTTGCTCTACCGTGAACTGTGTGGTGTGCACCAAAACACACAACAACGAGACGAAATTGATGCCTCAATCGCCTGTTTTTGCAGACGGCGATAGGATAACGAAGTGAATTCTTGGGCTTTGATGAGGAGGAGCTTGGGTATGATATTGACAGTGGTTCGTATGTTTAAATAGCTGTTTATAGGCGATGAGCACGATTCCGATGATGAATTTTGGCGATCGCGATGAATATCTGACTGGCCTGTGGACTCCAAGCGCGGTAGGTGAAATTTTTCAGCTTGCCGCGTGATGTACCACAGCATCCTAAGGCGATAGATTGCAGCCAACGAAGCAATACGCAATTCCCCCTACGGAATACGATATTTTTAGTGAATTTTTTCACTGATGGTATGATTGACATTATGGTGTTACAGACCAATCTTATGCAGCGCGTTGTTGGCAAATCACATATTGAAGCGCCATGCCCGCATTCCGTAGGTGGTTTGAATACAGATGCCCACTGAGATGAGAGCTTTTCTCGGATTGCG
>JAMKCH010039346.1:0-14327 GCA_023653785.1 Ophioderma brevispina | reverse complement strand
TCGGTACACTGCAATGGTAGGGTCTCGCCTTGATAAACCGCGCACTAAGTGAACATTTCAAAGTTTTTTGAAAGAGTAATCTTCACTATATTTTAAATCAACATAAGCTCGATTTGGATCAAATTTGAAAATTTATTTTCTTGATTTTGAAGGAGTCAAACAAGAATTGTCTAACTAATTGCCTGTACATTTTTGTACAAGTTTTGTTCTTCCAAATATAACTATTCATAATTTATGAATACTTTATTTTCAATAATTAAATTCAAAATCCACGTTGACGGTGCAACGGGGACGTAAAATAAAGGCCTTTTATAGTCTCTGCGCCTGCCTGTACATGTGCGCACACATATCGCGGGCAGCACTTTGTTCATGACCGGCGATGATAGTATATACGTTATAGTTACGCGGTGGAAGGAAAAAGGGTAGGTACATTATGTCCCGCCGATATGGGTCGCATTTTATCCCTTAATAAACAGTTCAGGTCCCGACGACGGTGTGAAAGTATCATAGTCCGGCAGGTATGTATGTCCGGGCTTCATAGACGACAACGCAATAAAAGCTTGAAACTAAGGTTGCGTGAGAGTCAAGAATCGAGTGCCCTATTCACCATTGTTACCCGGACTGTGAACCCGGAGAACTATATCTCCTGCTTTCAGGATTCGGCAATGTTGCTGTGATAAAAAACAATTGTGCATGAAAAAACACAAGATTTGACATAACCTGATTTACGCACTGTGCCGCAGTTGAAGTTTTCGTGATCTGTATATTTTTGACCTCAATGCTGAAAAATAAAGGGATTTGGGGGAGAAAATTGGGTAGATTTTCGCGGCTGTTGTTAGAAAAAGGGTTAACAATTTGCCCTAAATATCCGCCTATTCGATGGATTACCAACCAAAAACTTGAAATCATAGATGCAAATGGGTCCCTCATTGCTGATGAGGTCAAAGGTACAGTCTAAGGTCAAAGGTCATGTGAGGCTCAAGTTTTAAGTTGTAAGAGAAAATGTTAAAATTGGGTTCCAGATGAAAAATTGAAATTATTGAAACCAAATTGCGTTATAGTTTGCAGCATTGAATCACTCATTTGTTGATGCGGTCAAAGGTCACACGCCAATGTTCAAATGGTCATATGAAACGTCTATCAATTACAAAACGCGACGGCAGGCGACATTAGCGGTCGAGGACGATGATTTTATTTATTATTGTTTTGAAAAAAGAGTGTTTTGTTCATACTTATAACCCTTCCCGGGACCCGTGCTAGGAAATTTTATTGTGGCCTTCGACAACCCCAATGACTTAGCGCTTAAAGATTGGACAATACTACACCTCCCGTCGGCCAACTGTGTGGGCAAACCAGATGATATCGGGTTGCAGTTTTATTGAAAAACAGCCTAGAGGCTAGACATTAGGTCTGGAAATAAAGGGCAGGTTCCGGCCAGAATTGGCTATATCTTGCTAGCTTTGAGAGGAATAGTTCATTTAGTGCGGGACTTTAGCTTTAATAGGGCTAATTATGATTTGACCCTTAAATTAGAACATTGTCTCGATGGATTTTAATTGCATAGCCGGAAACCTTCAGATAACAGAAAAGTTATGATGCAAAAATTGAATTTGGTGCTAGCTGAAAAACGCAATTTGTCACATGGCCGCCAACTCGCTTTTGACCATATATTATGGCTTTGAAGATCCAATTATTATACATTTTCTATACAATAATAATGAAACAAGATAAATAAGTTCAGGTTTGTTGATAGTTTAATTGTTTATAACATCAAATGTTAATTGGTTTTTTATTTTATAATTCAAAATGGCCTGCCACAATGTGTAATACGTAGGTTATAAATTATGTTATGTTTAAAAGCCATCCAGGAAATTGGACAGTATTCAGTAAACCCACAAATTAAAGCATCATATTTATGCACTGATAATTGCCAACAAATTCATTATTTATATAACATTAAATATCTACATGGTGCTATGTTGTAATAAAAATGGCCGCCAATGTGCTATGACTATCCAATTTCAAACATACTACAGGGGAATCAGTTTTCACAATGGTCACTCTATCTACAACACATAAAACCAGTGCATAAGCGGTGTTACGCCATATCACCTAGCATCAAATCAGCACGAAAGTTGAACCACCCATAGTCATGTGCACACCTATTTGTGTCCACCAACTTGTGGAATCAACATCGCTTGATCTGTCCAGAGGCATACAGGCAATCGAGCCAGTGGGACTTAGTCACATGTCGTCCTAACATGCCCAATGGTTTGCTGCAACAAAGTATATAATGGGACCAAATGTTCGTGAAAATGATCCAAAACGGGTACTCAGCTGGGTTTTTTTAAGACCAAGGTGTGGCGGCCCGATGTCCAAACTAGCTTGGGAACTGTTTTTGTCCCTTAGGGTCTTTGGAACTATAATTATAGAGGAACCTGCAGTCTTCTGACCGTGAAAGGCTGCTAAATTTGAGCTAGGGAGCAAACAATTTCCAATCTGTTCCAGAAATGGGGCCACAACCTGCCCACCTTCCCCCTGAACTCTTCCTTATTTTTTACAGAATTTACCACAATCCAATTGTTTTCAACTCGTGGAAGTGATTTCAGTAAGGGTCCCTTTTCATTGTGTCAATTTTTTCATGCCATTATGTCCCTTTAAGTGTTAATAGAACTGACTTAAGCTTCACCTGAGTGCTTCAGAACTACTGGAAATGCGAATGGGGGTCTTTGGGCCACCCATATGTCACACAGTTCACCGTGTCAGTATTTACTGCAAAAAATGATGAAAGTAAACACTTGTTTTATACTTATTCAGAGATAATTTGCACATCTTACGCCACAGTTTGGTTCGACAGGATGTGGACCCGAGAGTCGGGAAGTGGACCATAATCTATTAACAAATTTCGGCCAAAGTTGGAACCCATACCTATACCGCAGATACAGTTTTAGGCCAAATTTAACATGAATTTGGCATTTTTTTTTCAAATCTAAATTGTACTGTTTAAGCAAATTGATCTCCGGATTGATGAATTTTCCAATAATTATTGAAACACAATTGAAAACGTGACCTAATCTCTTACAAACATTGGCATGACACATGGGATTACTCATATACCAAAAAATAAAAATCAGTGATTTGCTACAAATCAGAAATCGAAAAATCATCCGAAATCAGATTTTTGCATGTCCTGTAACAGTACAGATACTCTAACATACCCTGACTTACCCTGCAAATGATAAGACCAGAAGCAACCTACTAAGGACAAAAACGGACATTTTATTCATTGCTGTCCGTACAGACACTTCCTACACCCCGTATTGAGTGGAGGATTTCATATCTTGGAACCAGCTGTTTTTCTTCACTTTCGGCAAATTCTTTCAGTGGGAAAAATTAATTTATGGGAATTCTACAGACTATTCCTTCACTTTTGAGCTATTCCTACATTCCGCAAATTTTTAAATATTTTTCAACTCACTGGATACTGTCTTTAAAGCAAAGAGTCCATGTAAGATTTACATTGTTTTTGCCCCATTTGCAAGTTATAATAATGACAGGTATAACATGCTAGATGATCATACTTTGTAATGGGAACAGTAGTAATAAAAGAAAGTTCAAGTTTGGAATCTTTACAACTGTATAGAAATTTTCTAGAACAATCCACTAAGGTTAAAATCCCGGGTTGGGTTCGTCAAGTGGACATGACATCAGCAAGAATTCGGTCGATCGCCACAAATGAGCTGTCATAGACGCGTAAATAAACACCAATTACATTATATCCCATAATGTATAATCCTATGTATCATTTGAACTTGACAGACACATTCGGGGTTGGGAGTTAATATTTGTAATTTTGGGTGTTTACGTTCATTAATCGTGTGATTTGTTTTATGGAGATGACTGAGAATTATACTCCATTTCATTTGTTGGGCGATAGACTTGAGTTATTGTTGAAGTTATTATGCCCCTTGACCGAACCCACCCCAGGATTTTAAATTGCAGTAAAAACCTATTGCATCATAACTGGTTTTCCAATAGAATCAGTGCAATCTGCTTCGTACTCAACGCATGGACTAAATTCTATTCTCCTTCTCTATAGAGTTTACTGCACTTGTTAGGAGCTGACTGAGAATTATAGAAGCTCTCTAATGGAAGACGTCATAACTGTGATTTTATATAGTATTGATGAGAATGTTCATGCTAGACTGTTAGATAAGTTTGTATTGACCAGTAGATAGTTGAGTTTTGTTAATTTAATAATCTACATTTTTTAAAGTTCTCATTGAAGTTATCCAGTGTGGGCTTTTCGATTACTAAACTTAGAGGCTTGGGAACTGAATTTTGTTTCTAAAAGTAGATCCAGGAACTGGAATTTTGACACATTTGCAGGACTTGGGAGCTAAATTTAGGCTAACGTTTGCATTAGAGCAATTTCCCCCAAAGGTAACCGTAAGAACTGATGGGGATCTTATTAGGAACTGCTGGAGATTCGTGAAATATGGGGCTTTAAGGGCTGTACTCTACCACAACCCTCCCTATGCTATTGCCCCCATCAGGATATTGAGGAGATTTCCAAATCCATTGGTGGCAAGATGCATGTACCTCAGAATTATCAAATTACTTTTCTTTACATTTCTATATGTTGCAACTCAAAAAAAATTTACATGTTTGAAATATACTGGGCAAAATGTGAATCGATAGCAAAACAAACAAAAACCAACTAATTTTGAAGAGCTAGATATGATTCATCTGAGTTCTTTCACAAGCTATCTAAACAATAAGGGAACCCAGCCATATTTTTAAACCATTAACCCCGTCTACAAGCCTTTTTTTTGTAACACCGGTTTTACCAAGGGGGGGGGGGTGGTTTCCACCCCCCTCGAATTTTTTTTTAATAAAGCACCCGATAAAGCACTTGATAAACCAGTGGAGCTTGGGCCCTCCTCTTTCCATTGCTACAAAATACTAACCACATACCTAGTATGGCGGTCACAATGACCGTCACACAAGTCGCGATTCGGCCAAATTGGCATTTTTCCATAGAAAATAGCGAAAATCCAATTTTGGACGCTAAAAAACTAGGAATATCGGCTTTTCAAGCGGTTTTTCCAGCTCTAATTATGCAATTGGCTATTTTACATTAACAAAGAGTTTTAGAGCCATACTGCTGTGCATAATCTTTTCAAAAACCAACCATAAAATATCCTTCCGGTGGCAACCACCCACCCTTACCCTCGAACTTTGACGGAATACCCTCAACCCCGGTGAAGGTGCTACTTCACATTTTTTTCGCTAAAATAACCGGAAAGGAGGAGAGAAACTATTACTAGAAGCTTTTTACGATTTTTTTTTATGCGTTTTAGCGCACCGGAGTCGAAGTTCGGTAGGGGGGGGGTGGTAACAACCCCCCCCCCCCCTTGGTAGGACAGTTAAACTGTACATTAATTACACTTAACCCACTTGGTACACCGTTGGGGGGGGAATTTGCAGAATGCCACATAAGCAGTTCATTATTTATAAGTGTGTAATCCCTTTTCCCATTCACCACAAGTTGACGGGTATTTTTGAGTTACTTTTTATGGTAAATTCTGATATTGCACATAGCGGGTCCATTTTTGTATTTGGCTGCCATTTGAAGATAAACTCTTCCTAAATTATTTTAATGATTATTTTAAGAGGTTTCACACGTTCATTCCATTTCCATAGTGTTTAATACAACTTATAAAGGCAACATTTACCGGTTTGAATAGCGATATTCAGCACCACGAAATTTCTCTGTTGGTGGCCATTGTGTGAATTCACGATGGCTTACTATGTTGCTGACAAATTCGTTTTGTACTCTCAGAACCCTTTGGTGTATTTTATAGACAGTTGTTTATACAATTGCACTAAATTGATATGATATATGGTCATAAATGACCTATTTATTGATGATATAGGTTCAATATCACTAAAATGGCAGCCATTTTTGATTTTGGCCATAGCTTAAATCGCACACACTTCTAAATTTGGCATCTGGCCGTTTTGTGATCTAGAGTACCCCTAAGATCATATTTAGAACATTTAAAGTATGTTCTAATTTTTCATCACTGGGTGCAACCTCTGTATGGTTAAGTCCCTCACTAATTGGCAGAACAATAGCCCTGTCACCCTAGGAGCCTATAGTTTTCCCGGGATAGTTTTATATATATATATTCGTTTTAAGACACACCCTGATATATTTCCCTCTGTGAAGGTTACTTAGTAGGAAAATTATCTCTTTGTCTAGATTAGTGTGTTCTGAGGGGTCTCTGGGCTTTGGACCAAACTTTTTGGCGGGTTAAACCTGGTTTTGTGAGCGATCACCATTTCCACTTCCCTCCCTCAGAACATATTGCTGAAGTTGCTTGTAGCTCATCTGTCTGAATGCTTTTGAGTTTTTGCGAAGCCCCCAGATACCAGAGCTCGCTCTGTTTTGGCTGCTGTATCGGTTTATAGCCTTTCTTTTCCCCTTAGGAATGCCCAAGAATGCCAGGCATTGTTGACTGATGTATTGAAGAACCTCCGCCTCCTACTTCTATTGGAAAGTAGTATGTAGACAATCCTCTGCTTTCACAGTTAGCCACTAGATCTTGGTATTTGCACTTTTTTCCTGCATATGCATTGGATAGGTTCTCCTCCATAGGGACTGTCAGCTCTATGATGATCACCGTCTTTATTTTGGTAGAAAGGTCGTGATATCTGGTCTCTTACCTGTCTCAGTGATTTCTGGAGTGAACACTGTTTGTGTTCCTCATCCTTCGGGAATATCCAGTCATTGGATATTCACCATTATTTAAATAATCATGTTTGTAACAAATTCTTTCATTTGTGATAGCTTAAAAAGCACAAAATTAGGAATTTGAAAATCTGCAAATATTTGTCATATGATTTTTAGGTAAATAACGCAAAACCATGTCTGGCGATTTGTTCCCTGGTTTGCCAGAGTAGGTCACATATTGTAATAGGCTGGCAGCCATTTCGGTTTTTCAAAGATATTTCATGGACTTGCTTTTGCCAACAAATAACACTAAGGTACTAATATCATCATCATTTGACTTCCAATGTGTTAATACGTCATTTGGACCGCCATTTAGACCGCCATTTTGGCCTCCAGTTTGATTTTTAGCTAAAGGCAGCCATTTTGAATTTGGAAGAAAAGTATCTCATTGGCCTTTTCGTGTTCAAAAACATATGTATAACCTTTCCACAGGGATTGCAACAAAAGTAGTTGACACTCTCATTTGTATTTGATAAATGGCAAACAAGGTCAACCCCATTGACCTCTATTGATCTCTGAATTTTAAAAATATGTGAGACGGTGCAAATGTTTTGTTGCAGTCTCTGAGGAAAGATGAACAATTTGAGCCCATTTTTGAAGATTTAACCTTTCGTGATGACCTTTGACATTTGACGATTTTTGTGTTATATCTCCATAACCATAAGTTGTAAGTAGTACAAACTATACCTTTTTTAATCCTTGTAACAAGACAAACACTCTGGTTACCTTTTTACAGCAGTTCAAGCATTTTTCATTTTTGACCCCTGTATTATGAATACCCCTGTATTTCCCCCTCCTGGATTCCGCCCACACTTTCTCGAGGGGCACCCCCGCTAAATCTTGTTCATTAACCTTCAGAGAAAACAAATTCCCTGAGAAATGATGCTCTGCTCTTCACGGTCACAGAATTGCCCCAAATGACCCTGCTAAGTAACATGCTTTCATATCAAGTAGATAACACAATACCTCGAAATCGGTACACGCACTTTTAAGCTTTTACTTTGTTATTGATAAATATTGCTGTTGTTTAAATGTATAGTCTTGGATGCTTTTACTTCCCAGTCAATACCACCTACGACTGGAGGTTGGTGGATGGACGTAATCAATATGAAGGACGACTAGAGGTCCGTATTGATAATACCAGTTGGAGTACTATCGAGGGATTGGCTTGGGATAGCAGAATCGCAACGGTCGCGTGTCGTATGTTAGGGTTTTCTCTGTCGCTGTCACCCGTAGTTGGTAGATTTGGAAAGGGAACCGGACCGCACTACTTCTCTTTTTCATGCAGAGGTCTGGAGAATTCGTTATTGGACTGCGTATACGAGCTCTTTTCTCCGAGTGATCGTAATGACAAGACTGATGCAGTAGGCATTATTTGTCTGCCTGGTGAGGATAGAAGTTTTTGTTTGTTTAAAGCTCATTGATGCCCCTATTGCCAGTTTACGGCGAAAGTACCTGTCTAGATGCGATCTTTGAGATATTTGTAATTGATTTGTAATGGTTTGGTGAAGATATCTTTATTATGAATATAGATATGGAGTATAGAATGATATATAATATATGATAGAGAATATGATAGGCGATATATTAGATATATGTATATATATATAGAGATAATATATTAATATATATATCATAGAGATATTATAATATATATATATATATATTGGTATTGGACATGTTAAACATACTTTGGCCTGACGGGGAGCTATAAATGACTATGCTTTGTATGATTTTCTAGCCGTCTCGTTCTTACAGGGCAAAATTGCCAATGAAGACTAGAAAAGAGGACTGATGAGGTTCTAATTTTTTTATTTTGTAATTAGAATTGATTTAATCAAATTAATAGTAATGTAAAATATATTACATAAAGCTATCAATATATTATTTGAATGGAAACCTGTAAACGGTATTTTACCTTTGGGGGGGGTTTTTGGTAGCAGATGCCTGCCAGAATTTTCTTGTAAAATGTATAGTATTTTTCCTGTAAACCGTGGTACTTAAATAGATAATGAAAATTATGATAATGTACGAAAATGTTGATAATCGAAAAAGAAATCGAATACAAGCTCCAGTTGTAGTCGTTTTATACGCTTAGTAAATTGGCATAAAATTTACAGTAATTTTGCGTATTCAAATTGCAGCATCGGCCAATGTATAAGTACACTAATGACATCCAAAGTGTATGTCTAACGTTTGAAACCCTGGGTTTTGTGAATATGTGGACATAATAACTTCAATAAGTTAAGTGGAGAAGTTGTGATTTATCTGTTTATTCCTTGAAGGTGTATATATTATGTTGATACTTTTTTGCAGAGTAAAAGGAATCAAAGATCACTATGTTATCAAGAAGAAAGGTTTATCTTACTATCAAGTCATTATATTTGTATTAATTTTCGAGGCGTTCGGAACGAAAATCATTTTAAATTCTAAATCACGAAAACTATAGGAAGAGTATATGGAATTAGTGATCAATGATATTTCTCAAAATCGTAAAAACAAACGATCGGAGTGTGTGTTGGTACAATTTGCAATGAAATTGACATTCCCATGGAATTATTTATTTTTTTCATCAAACAGACCATTGCGTATATGTTTCACATTGGAGTCACAGCACTCGTAGAGTGTATAGTTGAAAACTTTCAATGAGTAAAAAACCAACAATTTGAGGTAAGATGGCAGTTTGCCGGCATTTCCACTGCTGTGCTCAATGGTTAACTTGTATTTCAAAGACTTCTGACGTTTAATTTCAATTCAAATTGCCAAAATTTTCTGATTATCAAAGTGGTATTTATTGAAAATGCAGAATGATAATTTTCTCATATTAAACATCTTTCGTTATTGGAATTGAAAGGAAAATAATTTCCTTTATCTACTCAATAAAATGAAGTGTAATCGGGTTGCATTCCATTATATTGAGAAATTTCAATGAGTAATATTTTAAATGCTGACTCAGAGATTTCGAAATATAATTATTTTGAGTAGAAATTAAAAATAGTCATCTAGAACTTGAGAAAGTCACCTAATATGTCCAATTCCAAAGTTAGAGATGAATCTGATTTTCCGTTTCATGCAGTAAACATTTATGCACAGTATAGCAGTGCCATAGAATACTGTGTATAACAAAAATTCCGGATCCGGAATTTTATAACGAGGTTGTGATTTTCTATTTGAAGGATTTCGATTTGAGCTTAGTTATTACACACAATGATTAGTATATGGACAAGCATCATGTACATGCAAAAAACACGATTTGTTTGAAAATTGAGTGCGCCCTCATCAGGAAATCTCTGAGTCAGCCTTTAATGTACCATTAATCATGTATTTTAATTGAGATGGCTGATAATGTGAATAATAATTTTCTACATGCACTGCAAAAACTAGGGTGTTAAAATTAACACCGTCAGTGTTCTAGGAGGATCACACCAAAAGGATGTCAAAATTCAACACCTTTGGTGTTATTTTAACACTATTTGGTGTTAAAACAACACCATTTCTATAAAAAAATTGGAATGAAAATAAGTTACTACGTTAGTGCTTGTTTGTGATCTTTCTGGTGTTACAAATTGTCTTGATGTTGTTATAACCTTGAATTACTAACATAGCTGATTTGAATCTTTTTTTAATTACAGCTTCAACAATCAATTAATTTCCAGCAACAGGTGTAAACTGAGTAATTGTTACTATTTTTGCACAATTTACCGTAACTTAATACATGTATGTTTGTGTTAACATTTCTCAAATGAAATAAGGGTATTTGTGAAATTATTCTCATGAAACGTATAGTTGTATCTTTACAAATAAAAAAAAAACTATTATGTCTAAAAACAATAAAAAAATAATAAAATAAAGCTCAGCTGGCGCGATTCAAAACGGAAGGCTCCTTTTTGCCGTGCTCAGAGCCCGGATCGTCGCTTAGACAGTCAAGACATCTTACAATCTACGTCTTGTAAAGAACACAGCTAAAAATGCATATTTTTGTTTAAACTTATCACTACTATGCATCTTGTATTTGACGAAATAACGTCACAATAAAAAGGATCAGAAAAAGACAATACTTGGCCGTAATTTAAAAATCAAGCCAAATACTTTTTGTCCAATTTTTTAGGCCTATTACGACTAAATTTATAAGAGAGGCTCCTATTTGAACTTTGAATTATATCAACATTATTATGCACTATTATGGATTTTCAATTATAGGTTATTTACAGGAAAAATACTGTAATCTTACAGGAAAACACTAGCAGCGACTCTGCCAACAAAATCCCATAAACTACAGCTTTTAGTTTCCATCCAAATTCACCTTATATTTTACCGTTTAATGCATATAAATGTTTTTACCAAAATTAAAGGTCCATGCATGGTCTGATCGCTAATAGCCTCGTCCCATGGCACCCCAAATTTTACCCGAAGTGGTCAAAATGTTCGTTATCAGAAGAAAGCTACTATTTTTCTCATTTACCCCGTGAAATATTAGGGCTAAAGGATGTTTGGTTTGGATGTTATGAGCAAAAATATGACCCATTTTGGTCGACCAATATTAATTTTAGATAGTACTCATTTCAAAACGGGTTGAAATATCGGCGCGAAACTTTACAGATAGGATTTTGAGGTGAAGGCCATGCTATCAAAATTAAAAAAATATAGACTTATATGCACCGTAAAATTTGGTTGACATTTGTGGATAGGCCTACTAAATTAGTGTGTTCGTCAGTGCTTTTTATTTTCAACACATTCACAATATCTGTAATAACTCGCCAAATATATATTTTTCAGTGTTTTGATTGAAATAATTTTTACAGTATACTCTAATTTCCACAGGATTTGGCAGGATTGTTGTCCGTAAAATACTGCAAAAAATTATATTTTTAGTGTGGCAAAATCGTCTCAGATACAGCTACACACATTGTACTAATATAAACTTCGACCAGACTTCTACAGGCTACCCAGTCTTGATCGAGAGAGGAGATGAATCTCGCAATATCCCATTGATCGATAGGTCACTTTATAAGATGTCGCACGGTGATTTTCAGATACAGCAAACGGACGAATGCAGATTGGTCTGTTTGGAAGACTTTCATATAAAAATGAAACTGAACTATCTAAACATATCTGGTCATTAAAAAGCAAGCAAGAAACATATGATATCTCATGGAAAATAATTCGGCAATCCAACACATTTAGGCGAAAGTCCGGCACCTGTAATCTCTGCTTGGAGGAAAAAAAACGGCTATCCTTGAGCACAAAAAACTTGATGCAAACAAATCGTTAAATAAACGATCAGAACTAATAGGCAGATGTCGCCATAGCAACCGAAAAAGCCGTGGTAGAATGAAATAGCTTGAGTTGGCCCACTCGCCTGATGATCGCATAGCGTGAAACACAGTGTTGCGAGCCAGTGCCAACCTGTACAAACTTATGTGTATTAACTATTATATATATATATATATATATATATATATATATATATATATATATATATATATATATATATCGACATTTGCTTAAATTTACATATTCATATAATTTGTTATTAATTACCATAATTATTGTATAACAAAGGTTGACGTTGGGACAAAACTTATATTTCCCCCTTAAATAACAAAAAAATGATTTCCCCCTACCGTGCACATTGTGAACGGTACCGTCAAAAAAAGAGAATGCAAAATAGGATTGGTTAAGTTTAATGTTTATTTACTTATTGGAAGGGCACTTTCGAAGATTGATTTCGTTTTACCTCTCAAAGATTCCAAACAAAACATCTTATTGGTTTTTTAATGTGACATTTTGCTTGATACCGGTATAGAGAAAATAATGGACCAGTATAAAGGCAAATTTGTTTGGTATTTGGTTTAAAGTAAATATGTGCTACGGTCGATATACTGCACCAAAAGACTCAGAGTCTGAATCCAATCAATACGGCTATTCCACGTTCTTTTCTTTTGCACTTTGATCTGCAGAAAATACAAGGCGACAAATAAGACGACGAAATGATAGCGGCATAATTGAGATATTTAACGGTGTTGATAAATGGGGCTACATGTGTTCTGGAACAACGTCGCACGACTTTAAGAACACCTTTGCTACCTGGTCTCTAATATGTACCCAACTCGGATATGCAAGTGCATTGGCTGCTTTAAGTGTGGCTACGGAAAATGGCGCTGGCAATCTCTATGTGAACAGGGCGTGGTGCTCCGAAGCAGCACGAGAGTCTTTGGATGATCCAAACTGTGTATTTTCTGTCATAGAGTCGTGTGACTGTTACGACAACCATGTAGTCGGGGTAATATGTAGCGGTAAGTCCCCCCGATTTAATTAACAACTTTCTTCAATGGACCAGTTAACATCCTACGTCACTTCTTTTGTTGCCTGCGAATCCATGCCTGCGAATCGTTATGACCCATAGTACTAAAACTCTTAACAGATTATTGCCCAGTGTGTAGTCAGGCCGACCTATTTCAAGATACCAGGCCCTAACATGTTTACAAACATTGCTGTTAACTGGTCTATTGAAGTGACAAATCCCACACTTTCATATTGTGCATGATTGTAATGTTACATTACCTAGTGTAAAAGTAACTCTGAATTGAATAAGCCATAGAAAATTCGATAAGAATTTCAAAATTATGTTAATGACATTTGAAATAATTTTATATTATACACTCTAAGGATTTGAATGCAATGTATGTTAATTGCATAAAAATGTTGTTTGTAATATTCTAATTAGCTAGTCCACATCAGCCAATTGGGTGAATGATTTTCAAATTGAGTGACTTGTATACCCACACAAAATGACCGAGCGTAAACTTATCATGCAAAAATAAAAAGAAACTTTAAATCGAAAAGTTGAGGCGCAAATGACTAACTGACCCACAATATTCTTCTTCTTCTTAGCGTGTCCACATATCATTAGTAATGGCTTGTGGTGGTGTCAGGATTTATTCAACTGAGTAAGCTGATCCGGGGCCGCGTGTATCCACGATACGGACGCTCCTAACATGGCCCACTTTTTTGAGACCAGGGGCGGATATTAAATATTAAAAATGTTCATTAAAAAACGTCGTTTTAACTGGCAGCTAGGAATTACAACAGTTAAAACGACAGGTTTTTTTACAATTATTTGCAAGTTTCGAGTCCGGCTGAGGGTTAAAACGACGTTGTTATTCTAAAGAACATTTTAACGGCGCCCTTTACCACGCAGAAAAGACCAGAGAAAGATAATCAAAATCTAAGCATTTTTCAACCGATTTAATTATTAATTTATACCAGGATAGACCTCCACACACCTTAAATTTCAGTGCGTACGAGCCTAAAACCTGTTGATATATAAAGTACAATATCACGGTTGAGACCTTCACAATTTCTCAAAGGTATAAATTACTGGTGTTATGTACAAATAGAATTAATTATCTCCGAATTGACTCTTTTGGAAGCATCTTCAACAGGCGTGTATGTGACAATGGATACACGAAAATAAACGTGTGAATATTCTTGAAAATATGTCAGATAATTATCAAAGCACCCTAAC
>JAMKCH010039345.1:0-21874 GCA_023653785.1 Ophioderma brevispina | reverse complement strand
ACCCCACACTTCTCCCTCCCCAACACCCCACCCTTCCCAACACCCCACCCTTTCCACTCCCAAACACCCCACCCTTCTCCCTCCATATGATTCACACACAAGATGTATGGCATAGTAGTTTTTCATGTAGCAAAGGAATTTGCATATATGATTTACCATTTAAAGACACTATCAGTGATTTATCCGACAAAGTGAAAATATTTGAAATTTGCAGGAATAGTTTAAAAGTGAAGGATAAGTCTGTAGAATTCTCATAAGTTAATTTTTTTTTAACTGAAGAATTAACAGAAAAGGAAGAAAACGGCAGTGTTCAAAGATACGAATCTCCATTCAATTGTGTTGTAGAAAGTGTACGTTCGGACAATTATGACTAAAATAACCGATTTTGTCCTTATTGGGCTGCGTTTGGTCGTATTACTTGCAGGGTATGTTAGAATACCAATACTAGTTCCAGATATGCAAAAATCTGATTTTTGATGATTTTTTTGTTTATCTGATTTATCAAATCACTGATAGTGCCTTTAAGCGATACAGCAATTATGCATATTTAATTAGCTCATTTGCATGCCTAAGCTGCATGCATCACAAATTTTCACCATAATGGGTTTGCATGCAGTGAAATTTTGCATATTGAATGAACCGTTTCAAAAATATAGTGATTACGCAGATTTTGCATATTAAATATGTAATTTGCCCGAAATATGCCCAACATCTACTCAGGTCGAAAACTCTTTAATCCGCTTCCTTCCACCAAGTTACATCATTACACGCCTTACGGAACTCCAGATAACTTGTTACATAAGCCTTGCGGGAAAGGGTTAACATTTTGACTGACACGAGGTCAAAGGTCACCAAGGTCACATGAGGTCACCAACATGTCACCCCACCCGGCCCCCTCCTTTGTACCAAGTCATCGTAGCCCTTACAGAACTCTGCATGCAATATACTAGTACTAAAGGCTGAATCTGAGATTTCCCGATTCATAATGCTTGTCCAACTACTAACCACTGAACTTTGTTATAAAATTCCGGATCCAGAATTTTTGTTATACACTGTATCCTATGGCACTGTTTACTTATACTTTGCATAAATGTTTACTGCATGAAAACGGAAAATCCGATTCATGTCTAACTGACTTTCACAGACATACGCCCAGAGTAATCCCTATGTGCCTTCTGCAATTCTTACAGACAGCACAAAAACATGATCTTCCAGAGTCTTCTTAAATAAAGTGGTAATTCGACCAATTCGGGCGCTTGTACCACAACTGGGCAACAACACATTATTTACATGAATGCAGCTACACTGTGCCAGTATGCATTATAGGTCCAAATTCGAAAAGCATTGACAGTGCCAGTACTATGCCTCACTACTCCCACAGGCCGGCGAATATTCACCATTACTAAGGGCTAGTCTGGCTCCTACGTGGTTATAGCTTTTATGTATTATATCCATAGGCGTAAATCCCAGGGGGATGGGGGGATATATCCCTCCAATATTTTGACGGGGGAGATGGTCAATACGATCATCCCCCAATGTTGATGCCCGTTCATGTGTTTTTGACCAAAAATAACCTCATATTTTACCCTTATAGTTAAAAAATGGTAAATTTTTGCGCGCCTTACGCACATTTTGTTCTAATTACAATTACATTTAATGATTTTAGTTTTGAAATGGCAAAATATTTAGCACGCACATGTGCTAGCAAACCCTGTTTCATTCATAGATTTTCATCAGCCCCATCCCCCCCAATGTCAAAAAGAAATTTACGCCACTGATTATATCCACAGCGATTTTTGGTTCAGATGCTAAATCACGGAATTTCAATTCGCCTTCGCCGTCTTGAAAAAGACAGCTTAATTCATTGTTTTCATTCTACATCTACATCAGATCAAGTCAGCAGCCGTCCAGTGTTTCTATTCAATTTTTTGCAAAACAGGCACTTTCACTTGTTTGGATTTTCTACAACGCCCATTTTTGTCAATGACTTTCAAGGGACTTAGCATATCACGAGGTCATTTAGAGGGGGTTGGAGATCAGAAATTCCCAAAATTAAAAAAAAAAAAACTGCGACATTATGGCTTCAAGACCGATGACAGGAAGTTTCTATTAGGTGTAAATGGAACCTTGACCAAGGGTGGATGCCAGGATTTAGGTACGTATTTTCCGTTTGGCCGTTGGACGTAAAGGGAAGATGACGTCAAATTTTGTTTTGATCGAAATCTGGATCACTAGGCCCAAAGCATGTGTTTCATGATATTTATTTTTTGTACTTATTTGGAAAGTCATGCAAGCGGACACGCGCCAGGGAAATGAATAGGTCATCAAAGCGCCGTGTATCATGCTCTTGGGAAATTCCCAATGAGTGGGTAAACAGCAATGAGCTCATGAATATTAAATTATAGCACAATCTCTACCCGCCTATCTTGGCGTTTTATCGTGGGAATCTTGACATGGATCAAAACTTTGGATATTTTGAGGGCTTCGAATTATGAAATTATGTCGAAAAAGGTGACATATAAACTGATATAAATAATATAACAAAACACAAGGCCTTTTTGGGTCGACGAAGCAGACCTTTTAAGAGGAACAAGGTAAGTTGCATGGTGTAGCCTGTAGGCTAGATCCTTGAGACAATACAGACAATCACACAGGCACATTCATAACACAACCACATCACTCAGTTGCAAGGATACAATTATAGCCCGTAAATTCAACCACGTTCCCACGCAACGATTTATGTTGTAAGAATATCGATAAAAAACACTCGGCCCTCAGCATCTTCATAGACATGCAATTTTATACACTTTAAATCAGATTCTCGCAACAAACTTCATCCTTCAATAAATGCATTTTGATATAAACGAAATTACAACATCTGTATTCTTATGGTGTTCTGGACATAACATTCCAAAGATTTTTCATTTATTTAACTCTATGCTAAGTGCTAAGTCCATATCCTAACGTCCCTTAACTTCCCTTAACGAACACCTTATTGTTTTTTTGAGGGAATTGCCCTAGAATCTAACAAGCAAATAATACAACCCTCCCTTTTTTTGTGGTGAATTGTCCGGTATGTAGTTTTTTTCCAAAAAGGAGTGTAGGGCCACTACTTTATAACAACTGCTCACAGCCATCACCCAACCCATTGGATCCTGTGTCCACCAATTACCTGACGACCCCCACCCATTCAACCAACCAACTCCCACCATGGAATATGGGAATTGTCCTGTCAACCACTGATTTCAGTAATAAAGCAAACCAGGGGTAGCAAAAAATAACAAGACTAACTATCATTTAAGTTTAAAAGGCCTAATTTTTACACAATATGGCTTAAGGTGTATATCGGGAGTAAAACAGTAACATTTAGATGACATTGAGGAAAGGGCTGGTGTATGGCCAAGGCCCCAGGGAGATAATTAATTATCAAATTTTATTACAATATTAAATGCTGTTTTCGTCACCTGATTACAACTTTGAAGTAACATGAATTTCTTCCATTTGGCATCTTCCCCAATTTTCAATTTCCAGAAAATGTAGAGGACACTACTCCTCTATGACATGATCTATGGTCAGGATGGTCAGAGTTATTAAACACTGATCTATGTACGAAAAACTAATTGCATTTGTATAGACATTGCCATTACTGAGCATTGCCATTACAGAAGGGTCACTGTTCATACTGATTTTTCACACACAAAACATATGGACTAGCCCCAAGATCGGCATGGGTTGATGATAACTAGAACTTGAAAGAGCTTCAATTGTGATAACTTCAACCAGCTTGCCACTATAAAAAACAGTAAAAATAATCGTCCTCGGACCGCTGTGTCGCCTGCCGTCGCGGTAGTGAATGATAGGCAAAATGATCCTTTGACATTGATATGTGACCTCAACATCATCAACAAATGAGAGATCCATGTTGCACCTATGATCAAGTTTGGTTCCAATTGAACTTCAAAACTTTTCACATGAGGTAAATTTTACATGGTAGGCCCATTTTACAATTGACCTCACATGGCCTTTGACCTGGTATGTGGACTTGACCCTTGGTATGTGACCTTTGACCTATCAACAAATGAGGGATCCCATGTTGACCTAGATTCAAGTTTGGTGAAATTCGAACTTCAACTTTTCATATGAGGTCAATTTTACATTTGCAGCTATTTTCAACTGACCTCACATGACCTTTGACCTTGGCATGTGACCTTGACTCATCACCAAATGAGGGATCCCATGTTGCACTATGATTCAAGTTTGGTTCCAATTGAAAATTCAAACTTTTCATAGGAGGTCAATTTACATGTTCAGCCTATTTTACAAACTGGACCGCACATGACCTTTGACCTTGGCATGTGACTTGACCTCATCAAAAGTGGGGGATCCATGTTGCACCTGTGGACCAAGTTTGGTTTAAATCCATCAAAGTTAGTTGGGATATTAACATGAAATGGTTAACCCCCCTTTTTCACACAGACATCAACAACAGACATCATCAAAACAGACAACAACAACGACAGTGACAAATGATCCTAGGTGTTTCCTGACTTAGGGCGGCGACACAAAAACAGGAAGATTTTTTTTTTGGGGGGGGGGGGAGGTGGCAGTTTGTGGGCAAGTTTGGAACAAGATGCTAACATTACTGCCAGCATTTTGAAACCAAAACCAAACTTGAAAAGCGTGTCATCAGCTCACAGACCATTGACATTATATGTGTAATCCCGACTAATACATCTTTCACTTGCCGATCAATATCTTAATATACAGCCTAATAAAGTACATGCCTGAATCCCGGTATGAATGCCTTTGACTTGTGTCGCAAAACATGCTAGATCACTGTAAATTCGGTCATCCTTCATGTAAGGGATGCATGATTAGCTAGCATGAAATCTTTCTATAATGAGAATCAAAGGATTACAGGATTGTACACTTTATTCCATCAAAAGAGTCTTTATTTACATAATCTAACTCATGAATATCTTACAAAAACAAGCACACACGTAATTTCGGCAGGGATGTGAAACACCTTACTTTTCTGTTCCAGAAATGGCCACAACTGCCCCCCCCCCCCCCCCCCCACCGGAAACTCTTCTGTTTTTACTTTTACAGAATGTAAACATCCAAATTGTTTTTCAAACTCGTGTAAGTGATTCAGTAAGGGCCTTTCTTTATGTCATTTTTTTTCATGCCATTTATGTCCCTTTAATTTTGAAACGACCCGTGAAAACCCCGGGATTCCCCTTCCTGTAAGCTACCAAAACGCTCCCACTCCATAACTACGAATCCCCACCCAATCAACCATTTAGCTACCTTCCCATCTGTCTAACCACAAAGATTCATGAAAATGTATTATTCACTGAGCCCCATGTCCAAAGAAAGTACTAATAAAATTTTGTCTGCGCAGGATCTCCTGCAACTTTGCCAATGGGTATTTAATTTTGGCTTTCTAATAAACTGTACATGCAATTTTTTGCTGCCATAATACCCACAATCTTAAAACACACCAATTTTTTACAATTAGCCTGTGAATGTAAATTATAAAAAATTAATTTTTAAACCATTAACATTATTTCCATTCCCACTCTCCTCTCTCCTCTCCGATCTTTTATTTCACATATTTCAAACAAATTAAAAACAATGCACACACACACACCACAAACCACACACAATTCACCCATACACAATATTATAAAGTTCCAAATAAAAATGAGTTGTCATTCAAATGAGAAAATTAATCATTTTAGTTGTCATACAAAGAAATGTTTTCTAAATTCAAGAGGTAACATGCTCATATTTTGGAAAAAATCATATCATGTTTATTGCAATTCCATATTGCAACTACCTATTGTAAAACAACTTGGCTAATACTAATTGCTATATGGAAGAACTGCAGAGGTGGCAGTGTCCTGACTTGGGCGTAGACATCTATGCACTGGTTTCTTCTTTTTGGGCCTCAAACTAAGATGGTCTATGTCCACTTCAACTTGACCATTACTCGTACGGACCTTGATGGCCTGGACTTTGCCCAAAAATTTCCCTGTTTTCTTGGTAGAGACACTACCACAATGCATGTCCACAGAGGTGCCAGAACAACTACAACGTGAACCAAGATATTACTATGATTAGTGTCATTACAGAATTTGTGTTACCAATTCCGAGTTACCCAGCAGTCTCTTACAGACTTACTTCGTACGTCCCACAAAACTATTAGCGTGTAAGCACCGGCCAAACAGTTGATTCTTCTACACGTAAGCATCAGACGATTAAATTTTTAAACTACTTAAGTTCTCTAGGTAGACAATGATGTATATATTTATTATCTTTATCCTTTCCCTTGAGAGTGGCCAGCGCACGGTAGTCTTTTGAAAAACCCCTGTGCGCGTTGCCGGATCGCACCGGCAACCTTCGTAATACTAGCACGACGCTCTTACCCAACTGAGCATCAAGCAGGGTTGGTAGATGAGCGATAGATATCATCTATAGTGTTAGGTTCGAAGGTGTCCGTGCGCTTTCCTAGCGGTAGCATCAGAACTGTAATTATTTAACATATACGATTTATATTCGAACCTAAACACCTATAGTGATCTATCGCTTCCTCTCCCAACCCTGCTTGATAGCTCAGTTGGTAAGAGCGTCGTGCATGTAATAAAGGTCGCCGGTTCGAATCCGGCCAAGCGCACTGGGGTTTTTTCAACACTACCGTGCGCTGGGCCATCTCCAGGGAAAGATTAATAAATATATACATCCTTGTCTACCTGGAGAACTAAGTAGTTCAATTTCAAAACAAATATAAAATCGTATTGTTAATATACAGTTTTCTGATTCTATCCTGCTAGGAAAAGCGAAGGACACCTTTTCAGAACCTAACACCATAGATGATACCTATCGCTCCTCTACAAACCCTGCTTGATAGCTCAGTTGGTACGAGCCGTCGTGCATTTAATACTGTACGACAAGGTCTCCCGTTCGAATCCGGCCAAGCGCACAGGGGTTTTTTTTAACACTAGCTACCGTTTCGCTGGCCATCTTCCCCATGGAACGTGATTAAATATATAACATCCGTTCTACCTGTAGAACTCGTAGTCTCAATTTCAAAACAAATATAATCGTCTATGTTAAATATATCGTTCTGGATGCTATCCGCTATAAGCGAAGGACACCTTTCCGATCGTAACCTCACACCTATAGATGATATCTAAAATCAAAGCTTAATCGCTCCTCTACCAACCCTGCTGATAGCCTCATTGGTAAGAGCGTCCGTGCTATAGTAATACGAGGGTCGCCGGTTCGAATGCCGTCCAAGCGCACATGTGGTTTTTTTCACACTACCGTGGCGCTGGCCAATCTCCCTGGAATATTAATAAATATCTACATCATCAACTATTATTATAGTTCAAGATAGAGCAAGACTAAGAAAAAATAAAGCTACAAAGAGTAAAACAATTTATAAGGTCCCAGATGGTAGTTCGGAGATTATGGCCCCATCATAACTGACAGAGAAGATCATCAACCACAATTAAGGTCCCTGGCCCATCACTATAGCCGCATCCCCCTGCATGCAGCACCCCAGGCTTTACCATTGGAAGTCAAAATTGTGGTTTCTAAGAAGCTACTATTTCTCTCATTATACCCTGTGAAATCCTGGGGCTAAAGGTCTTTGTTTAAAAACTGTCTCCTCGTCGACCTTTCCTATTGACTCTTGCTAAACTCTCCAGCTCCTCCATTCAACATCTTACAGACATGTAATACTAACTGGCTAGATACGTCAAGACCAGATCAACTCACAGATTACACCTATTCCAGAACTACCACCTATGGATCACCTTAACCAATTCGCACAGGAGTCAGTCACTTCAACAGCAATATGCACCGATGGGGGCTGCGGCCATCGCCAGCCTGCCAATGTGGTTCTCCATTACAGACTGCAGACCACATTCTCAATGAGCGCCCTACCTTTCGTCCACCGGTGAACATAGACTCTCAAACCCCAAACAATCAACAGTGAGCTGGCTCCACCGTTTACAACATATTTAGCTGCTGCCTCATACACAAGAAGAAGAACAACACATAGAAGTAGTGATTGCATACGCTATCCAAGTGGGGGATCAATTTTAGATGATTTTGAGGGGTACATATAGAACCACTCTCAATTATTGATACTTACCAAATGATTGTAAGGTCTGTAAGTGCATCGTAATTCCCCTGTGAATGCATCCCACATGTGCACTGGATGATCACGACTGGAACTTGCAAGGCTGAAAATACAAATTGAAATAATCACAATATATTCACATTACATATAGTGCATTATTTTAGGTCTTAAATAATTATCCACTTTTGTGACAAGTGCCAAGATCTATTCTGGGCATAAGCAAAATGTACATTTTAAAAGCAAAATAAATAGTATTGTTTTCAGCTATTGACTACAAACCATGGTAGTGACATCTCTTAATTGCTTTAAATACGAGGACTGCAAGTGTCGCCTGCCATTGTGGTTTGTGATAGGCCTCATATGACCTGTGACCTTTGCGTTTCCTCGAAAATGCTCAAGGTTTTTTGTCTGGCATCCATCAGATTCAGAAGGAAAAACTGGTCTAGAAACCATTGAAAAACATTATATATATAGTATAACAAGGTCACATGGTCTGTAGCCTGGACTAATACATTTATTTTGGAAGTTTTACTACCGTTAGAAAATATTGCGAGTACGGTACATGGAGAGTACGGTACATGGAAATCAAGCAAGTTGAAAGAATGCTGCAAATTGTTCCTTCAGGTGCAAAAATTGATTTCATTAAATATTATTTTGATATCTGGTGTCATTTTACAGTCTTACTCAATGATATAACCAGACATTCATTTGGGAAGGCAGAAAATACAATATGATTTTTTGATCATCGCTCAAACAAAGGTGAACACAGTAATCAATTTATTACTTTTTCTGATCTCTGTTGGGCCAGGAGTTGTACTACTTGAAAACAAAGACTAATAAGCCCTTTCTCAATTCTTACTATGCATGTCCGACTTTTTGGCTGGTAAAGTACAACCCACTTCTTGGTGTGCGGCGATGCCTGTATAACTTGAATGGTATCCCCTTCGCGGGTAGATGATTGTCTGCAAATACACAGCTGCTATGTCACTGTGTTGGTGAAGAACCACTTGCAAGTTTGCACCGGGTTTAGAGAAATTCTGGTATAGTTTCCAGTTGTAGTTAGTTAAACCAAAGTTTTAAAGAGACATGAGATTTCCAGGAAGAAGCGCCCCCAATTTTTCTCGAACCCCGGTTTTTTACATATTTGGAATGCTTACCAATGTATTAGATCACAGCTGAAGTGAATAAGCCGAAGATGCCATCTTTATGTAATAAGATGATGATTTGGTACTTTCTGTCGTGCACGAGAGAAATTCAAAGCATGGTTTTCTATGGGAACGATTACGATAGTAGGCAAGTTCAAAACAAGGTTTGCGGTTTTCTTTTGCACCTGTTTGTCCAATAAACCTTCAAAATGTTCTCGGTAGATGGTCTACAACCAAACCAGTGAAATTTGAGAGAAATTCGTATCCTAAAAAAATCTCCTCCTGTCACTTAAATTTGGTTTTGTCCCGGATGAGTTATTTATTTGCTACACAGGTCGTCTGCCCTGACCTAGCTCAATGCACTTTCCAATACTCATCCTGAACCGTAAGCCAATTCCACTGACCACCCGACCCGACTGCGCATGTGATTTCTGAATTTTGGGCTTATTACTAGACAATAGATTATGTAAGATGATAAGGCCTCTTTAATAGAGGAAGTCACTCATGCATGCCATTTCACACCTTATGTTAGCTTTATTAAAAACCAAAATTTGGGATGGACCCCCAATTTTGGGAATTCTCTCCAGCTAAGGAGTCCATTGGACCCCTATTTTTAAGGGCCATGGCCTGATTGCTAATAGCCTCGTCCCCAGAAACCCCAAATTTTACGGAAGTAGTCACAATTTGGGTATAGAATAATCTTAGGACTATCAGATGTTTGGTTTTAAAGTAATGAGCAATTATAATATACTCCATTTTGGTTGACCAATATTAATTTCAGACAGTACTCTATGGGCCCACAAAATCACGTTTCAAGTTCTCATGTCAAAAAGGATTGAAGTTTTGTAACAAAACTTTTCAGATGGGGTTTGGGGTGAAGGCAATTCTTGGACCAGCACCCTTTAAAGTGGCACTGGCACATTTTCACAAAATACAAAATTTCTTCAATTTGCTCTCAAATGATAGGCTAGGCCATTGGATGAACAGAGATATATTTTACACATAAAAATAACATACCCCAAAACAGATAGGGATATTGATATGAGGATAAAGACATCCAGGTAATTGTAGGCCAACTTTTAAGTTTTCCATAACTTTAATCAACAAATGTGTATATTACATGAATATTTTTGACTCGTACTCACTGATATTAAAACCACAAAGGTTATAGACCGATCAAACAGTGTGCATAGCGTGGGAAACATGCATACGGCGTGCGTGTTCTTGTGTTAAACGCCATTTTCGTCGTCTGCTAATTTAACGTCGCCGGCGACGTTAAATTATAAGATCGTTCTGTTTACCCATAAGGAAGCTGATTTGGTCTTAATCATTTCGGGTGAGGGCTTTTTGTATATAAAAGCTTTACAACCATGCAAAAATATCGATTTTGAAAAATCTTGAGGGCGCACTATTTTTCAAATGTGCCAGTGTCTCTTTAAAACCTAGCACTACCCCTGAATCCATAAACATACAGAAATAGTGATTGCATCTTCTCTTTGTTCAGATGAGAAGAAAAGTTATTAAGTTTTGGTTTTGTGTTTGACAACTTACATACTTTATCCAACACTGCACTCTGAGTCATAGTAATAAGCTAACCATTTAGAGACCACCTTTTTTATTTTCCTAAAAACGGATACAAGCACCACTTGGTACCTCTTTTTTACATTGGTTCCTTACCAGCATGTTCTGGGAAAACAGAGATCCATTAAAGGATACGCAATAGTCATAGATCAGTTCTCCCTTCATTAGCCTAAAGAAACAGCTCGCATCTTGATAGTGTGATGGACTGCTGGTAAAGCTCAGGGGGCAGGTTAAATAACCGTAAAATGCTGTCATCACTATTGGTGAGTAAACATGATCCATCTGGTGACCTGCAAGTTAATTTTATGTACTAAAGAAGACAAGAAACATATTTTAACATTATTTTTACAGTAGGAATCGCAACTAGTCATGCAAGAGACATGACAAACAAGGCGGATGGGGACCCCTTAAGTGCCTTTAAGGACCTTGGCCCGGTAACATTGACTAATATGTGCGTTCCAAATGCTCATTAAATGTTTTTAGTGTTAAACAACGTTATGACGAACGTTATCATTGAGTTTCAACCAAATCCAAGCATGTCCGGGATTGACCTTTTGCACCTCTTGTTACGTGACCCGGCGCAACACTCACTGCGGTCGGCGCAGAGTGACGCGTTCTCAGATTGCATCCAGACAAATACTTAATGTTACATCACTGTAGTAATAACGGGCGTTATCTTTCCTCGATAGGCGCGATAAATCCAATTTGGTCTTATTTTTAGCATTTTTTGGCAAAAAAGACCTTTTGGCCCCCTTAATGACCTTTGATCCCGGTATAAAAAAAAACCTCGGTAACAACAAACATGCATTGTTCCAATGCTAAATAAAAATTTCTACTAAGCTTAGTTCTGGAGCATAAAATTCTTGAACATTATTTACCTTTAAAAATGGAAATGACTTAAATGACCTTTGACCTCCAAAATTAAAAAATACATTGCCATACACCAGGTAACTGAATGAATTCTGCAAGTTAGTCAATGTACTATTGTTTTGGTTTTGAGATAAACTTTTTGAATATTTTTGGTGTTGACCGGAAGAGTGACCCCTTATGACCTTTGATCCTGAAAAACTGTGGACAAACGCTGACGACCCTGCCTGGTAACAAAACATGTGCTCTAAAGACGTCACTCTGCTACGTAATTTGTAAGATTAAGAACAGCGGATTGTTTTGAATATTTTTCACAATTTTGGCTTTCAACCGGAAAGAACAAAAAAAGACCCCCTAATGACCCTTTGACTCCTTATCCCTGACCACCTTATATGAGGCAAGGGTCAGTGGCTCCTCTGAAGACGTTGGTTGATATGGGCGTAATCCTGTAGAAGAAGATTTTTTTTTAATTATACAATTAAATTACATATTTTGATTGCCTGTGGCCAGGTCAAAGGTCAGACAGGGTCAATGTCACATGACATAAAATGGGACGGGGGTCAGCGTCAGTTGGTATAGTCTAGTCAAAAGACGTCAAACAATGACTAAGCTCGACGATGTTAAAGTGTTAATAGAAGAAGAAGAAAGCATCAGGAAACAGAAGGCGGCGCCTGAAGGCCCCGTCCTTGTAAAAAGAGATTACATATTGATCTTTTTAAAAGCAATATAGCACATTTTTTAAGAGCACACCCATTTTCAAAACTTAGCGTTTTGACGAGTGGTATTTGTAATTGGATAGTATTACTTACCATGAATGGTTAAAAGCTCAAACCTTCTCTATGTGATCCTATAAGAAAAAATTGATTAATATCGGATCGATCTGAAATAACAATAGCTCATCCATTAGAGCTTGGGGTAGGTCTTGCGGATCATGGGCAGAAAGGGTTAATCCCAAGTGGCCCCATATCAATTAAAGGGCATGGCCAATTGTTTTCCGAGCGCACCGACGAGAGAGGCCGCTTACTCCTTTTTGGAGATTTATCCCCCAGAACCCCAGATTTTACCGGAAGTAGTCAAACTTTTGGTATCGAAAAAAGTGCTGCTATTTTTTCATCACCTTGTTGAAAATTAGGCCTAAAAACGATACGTTGGTTAGGATGAGTGAATATGTGTCCCATTTGGGTCGACCCATATTAATGTTATACAAGTACTCTATGGGGCTCCAAAAACTTAGTTGTTTAGCTCTCAAATAGAAATGGGTGGTTTAATTCAGTGTGAACTTTACAGATGGGAGTTTTGGGGTGAAGCCATTCTTCAAGATTTGAAAACTTGTTAGTTCGACAAAACCCAGCGATTGTTGGAACCTCACTTAATATTTCGTAACTGCAACCGTGCACTTGGTTTGTGCTTAGAAATAGCAATTATGATATTTAATTAGATCAATTGCATCAAGAAATGCCCTTTTAATGGGCCCACAAGCACTTTGACCCAATTATGATTCCCACAAAAGATGGCAGAGTGGTCTTTCACATAGCGTTTTAACGATACAGCAATTATGCATATTTAATTAGCTCATTTGAATACCTGAGCTGCATATACATGCATCACACACTTTCATGGGCAAAGAAGATGCGCACCATGATAGGATTTCGTGCAGTGAAGGAATTTTGCGTATCCGATTGTTATGATGTCTCATGGACATCAGAGGTCAGAAATAGCTTACAAACACAAATAAATGAGCCTTGTGCACAAATGATCTGAATTTTATATAATAAAACAGATCTAATGATTTTTAATTGGTTTGGTTCAAGAATTATATGTCCAAAAACAAAATTACATAAAATTACACACAATATTTAAGATTATTATAATACTTAAGAGTTTACTAGTGTCCTGTGTTGAAAGCGTTGCAGTTCAACGATGATATATCCTCACAGCGAAGACTCCAAAATGACAGCATGCAAAGTCACACTTAAAAATCCTCAGGTAATATTCCATGAGAATCTTCTCAATCCTGAAGATAACATTTGTCCAGCAGTTCAAGACGACAAGGTAAGTCCCTTGACGACACTAATATTCCACAGTATATCAGTCCAAGATAATCACCACGATTTCTATCTGTCCACAATTTGGAATCCTATTTTGATTCCCAGCACTTTTGGTTTCAAAGACGACAGTAGAATAATTACAGCCACTTCGGCTCACATGGAATTATAAATCCTGGCACTATGGTACTTTACAGGTCTGCTACTCATTGCAGATTAGAACTAGCTATATCTTCTAGCTACTAGTGGATGCTGGCCCGAGACTTAACTCAAATCTCCATTATATATTGACTTCACAAAGTTCCCAAGCCCCAAAACAGACACCACCACAGCATCATGCACAAACACAACCCCGCACCAGCCGACCAACCGGAATTCACACAAATCACCTCATCCGAACTGCATCGCTTTACATATATAACTTTATGGGGGAATCCCCAGATCATGCAATGTTTTGATCCCAAAGCACAAACAAGCCGACTCAGTCTCCAAGTCCACACCCTGGGGAACCCCCATCTCCCCCCGTGCAACCCATCCAACAGGCGCACCCCGCATAAACAACACCAGGGAATTCCCCGCTCCTCATCACAAACAAAGCACTTCTCCCATGAGAAATCTCTTCCCAAATAAAATTGAGAAAATAATCTTAATCAAAATTTTGAGGGTAATATAACACTGATGCACCGCTTCAAAAATATAGCAATTACACTAATTTTTGCATATTAATTAGCTTCATTTGCATATGTAATTTGCCTGAAATAGGCCCAAAATCTGATCAGATCGAGAACTCAACCCGCTTCCTTCCACCAAGTTACATCATTATACACCTTACAGAACTCCAGATAACTTGTATACAAGCCTTGCAGGAAAATTTTCTTAAACTATGCAAATTAGATAATTAATTAGCATACTTTACGCCCAAAATCTTAACCCGCTTCTTTCCACCAGTTACATCAGCATAGCCCTTACGGAACTCCAGTTAAATCATACACAATATGGCCAAATGTTGACATTTTCTGTGCATTATTGACCTTTTTCCTTGACCTTTTTCCCTACCCCTGACAGACCCAGGAGAGGACCCTGGGGGAATGAATTACATGGTTAGTAGGGGGTTCCCCTCCTAAAATATACCCAAGTTCGGCTACTCTGGCTCATCCAGAAAAAAAAATATGACCAAATGTTTCAGGGTTAACATTTTTATCACGGACATACGGAAGGACATATACACATACGGACAGAGCCCATTTTATTGTCCCCTCCCGAACAACAATAAAGCAGCTGGAATTATATGTAAGGCAAACCCAACAGGAATCCACACCACTAAAGACTTCCCTAGACTTGGTACAAATTGACCTTCACCCAATGTCAATTTCTCGGCTATAAGCGACGGTTATTCAAAAACTGGATTTTGGGGAAGATTAGGACCATAGCTCTTCAACCAAAAGGAAAAAGTCTTGATTTTGGAAAAACGAAGGCGATTTTTTGAGATACAGAGCTGAAGATTTGCATGTTTTCAAACGTCCACGCCTCGTACGAAACGTACTAGAAATTAAAATTGCAGAGTTTCCCCAAACCCTCAGAAAATTATACAAATATGGCACAGACAAAATCTTTACCACCCAAATGGTTTGTTACTCGTTCCACACATTTGATTATAGTATGATTTTTTATTCCTGTCAGTAAACGCATAGTGTCGATGGTAAGAATTTGATTGGGAGGGGGGGATGTGTTGAGATTAAAACTAAAAAGCCGTAAAAGTGCTCAACTTTGTTCAACTGAATGTACTGTAACCACATTTTAATGAACTTTTGTATCAAATAATAAAGGCTTCAACCAGAATCAATTGAATAGATTGTCGTACAGTCTGAGACACGCTATCGATTCCTTTGTGGAGTCAATCAAAGAACGGATAAAGTGGCATGCATATCTTCGGGGGTGAACTCTTACTGGGTGAAGAGGAGGGTTAGGCCACGTAAATATTGAGTTTGGTATTGAGTTGTCCAAACTCTTAGTATTTAGACAGGTTATTGACCAAGAGGTATGCATTATTCTGGCAAGAAGGCGAATAATGGAAACGTATCAGATTTTTTATAATATCCTTAGTGACGTAAAAAAACTTTGGCGGGTAATAGTTATTCCTTCATTTTCTTTTCTTATGTTAAGGTTCAGAGGCTTTTCAGTTTGGTGTTTGGAATTTAGTTAGTTCATGTGCTTGCATTTTTGTTCGTGAGAAAAGGGTCACTTTTTAATTATGGCTTAAACGATGGTATCGTCACATCGACTTTCTATTGTATTTGACGGGGGTGAAGTAGGCAACCCTCTTAGAACGAATGGAATCGTCGACACGCCCCAAAAACTTTTAATGAATGACAGGAATAAAAATCCTACTATAATTTCAAATTTCATTTGAAGACACACTTATCAACATTTTGGGAATCTTCATTAGGCAAGTGCATATTTGGAGACGCCAACACTGCTCGGCACTGACGTGTCTGCTACCCTGAGTTATTTAGTGGTGTGATTCCAACAATCTATCGGAAGGACTTCAGAAATACTAGAAGAGATATTCAAGAGGAGTATTTTCAAAGTGCAGAAAATACCTGGTTTAAGTTATTTATCATGGAAATCATGATATAGAAACAATGGACCATCTTAGAAGCACAATGTACCGCCAAAGAGTCTACCACATGGCCACAGTTCTTGATCTGCCCCATCAAGTCAGGGCTTTCTTTGCCACTCATATACGAATTAGATAATTCTTTGCTCAATCCTTTAGAATATCAATTTGATAAGGAAAATCAAAACCTTGTCCCTGCAAAATGCCTGGTGGCACTCATAAATGAAATGAATATGAGTGTAAAATGGATATGGGTGTAAAGCTGGTGCTTTCAAATTCAGGGGCATTCGGTGATAGAAGACATGGACAAAAATAGGGGTCATTGAGTGAGAGATGGCCATATTGCCCACAAATAGGGCTATTTGGGTGACAAATTTGCTGAATTTTCTTAACAAGGCGGTTCTCGAACCACAAGTCTCAAATGCTTTCACGCTTATCTGTAAGACAAAGAAGGAGGCAAATAAATCTCCCTGCAAGACTCCTGTGGTTACATCAAAAGGCTCTGAAATGTTTCTGTTCACCATCACTGCACTACACTTTGTGAGTTGCTGTACAGGACTTTGTTGGCATTGACCACTGCTTCGGGAATGCCATAGTGATGTAATATGGAGAACATGCCAGTCCTATTTCTTAAAGTCGATGAAGATAACAGTAAGAGGAAGTTGGTGGTCTTTGAATCCCTCCATAATTCGTCTAAGGATGTGTGTCTGCTGCGCACAACTAAGGGCTGGACGGAAACCAGCCTGGTTGCTCATAAGTATTCGATCAACAAATGGTCGAATTCTGTTTAGCAGAATTTTGTTGCTATTGACAACAGAATGATCCTCCCGTAGTTCCTCATAAGGGAGAGATTCCTTTTCTTGGGCAGGGTTACGGTGACATTTGTGGTCCACTGTTACGGTGGTGATGATGTTGTGTATACCTCAATGCAAAATTTGTGGATAACATCTATTATCTGTTCTCCTCCTGTCTGCAGTGCCTCAGCACCTTGTTTGCCTTATTTATTTCATGGCTCTGATAGTGTCTGCTATCTCCTCTCCTGAAGATGGATAAGTAGGATTGGTGAGTTGCTATCATTGTTTAAAAGACAGCTAAAATATTCCCTCCTTCAGCCAGTAATTCTGTATCATTGCTAGGGACTGTGCCATCTTCTGAGGGGAAAGCGGCCCAGTGGCAATTAGGGCTGGTATCGACAAGGCTGTTGTCGACAAGGTTGGCGACAGTGCACTTCTCCTGGCATGGCGACAACCATGGAAATTTGTCGACAACAAATATTCATGGAGGAGTCTTATCACTTTTGTAACCAGCCTATTCCAGCAATCAAAATAATTGTAATTCCAACTGCCTATTGAATTATGAATCTTGAATTGAAACCATACTTTCTACTTTCACCCCCAGTAACCTGTTTCAATAAGGAATTCTAACAAATCTGTGAAAATAGTTTTGTTATATATATCATTAATAAATAGCCCAATGACCTCCAGAAGTTGGTCCACTTTTGCGTAGAAGTTCAACCAACCTCCCAATGGGCCGGGCTAGTAAAGTGTGGAGTTGAAAGAGTCAAAGTGAGGTAATTTGTTTTCCAATACAAGTGCTCAATCTAAACCTTTGAGTACTATAAAGTATAATAAAACAAAATTGAGAATTGGCATTCAAAAGATTGATTGTCGACAATTGTCGCCATCGGGTTTAATGATTTACCAACATGTCGACAAAGAAAACACAAACCGATACAAGCTGCAATGGGCGTCCCACCAGCAACACGCAGCAGTGTCTGACCAGCAGAATTCGGCAACTGAAGTACATCAATTGCTAGTTGTTGCCGGTCTGATGTGTTAGTGTGAAGGCAGTGTTTTCAGGTTATTCACTTAGCATTCTAAATATGCAACAAACCTGTTTTAAAAAAGAATGGGTGCATTTTTCTCTAAATAAATTGTCCTCATGTCTCTTAAGAAATGAGTTACCGGGTTAGTGGAGGTGTTGGATGCAAGACAGCTGTGACAGCTAGAGTGAGGTATGGGAGGGTGAAGTTTAGGGGATATCCTTTGAAGATGAAAGGAATGGTGTAAAAGAGTTGTGTGAGATCAGTGAGCGAGACGTGGGGTCTGAGTGAAAATGAGATGGGGATTTTGATAACGACAGAGAGAGCAATGATGAGAGCGATGTGTGGTATGAAGTTGATGGATAGGATGACGACTGAGGACTTAATGTATGGGTTTGGAAAAAGCCGTGGACCAATTGGCAAAGGCGAATAGTGTACGTTGGTATGGGCATGTGCTGAGGAAGAATAACAGGCACGTGTTAAAAAGGGCTTTTGAGTTCGAGGTGGGTGGTTTGAGGGGCCCAACAAAGAAGAAATGGAAGAAGCAAGTGGAGGAGAAGTGTAGGAGAGTTGGGTTGCATTCAATCGGGCGAAGTGGAAGGAGGGAGTAAGGGCGATTGCTATGAGTGTGAGGTGAATCCGGCCACCCCATTTTACGAGGACAAAACCAGATTTAAAACTTTGGATTTGCTACTTACTACTAATTCTATATATTGTTCTCGCTTTGCATAGTGATTTTAAAACATTGTGTAAAACCAACCAACAGTTAGGAATGCAGTGCAGTTAATTATTAGGTTGTATTACTTTTATGTGGCAACCGATTTTTCAGCTTGATATTTGCTTTTTGTCCCTTGTTACTGGCATATACATTATATGCAACAACTTACCTGAAGCTGCACTTGAGATTTATGAAGGGGAATGCCACATGGACAGGGAATATGAAGTAAGCCAGTGGCATTTGTCACAAGTGTGGGGTATTTGACACACATGGAGTATTTGACACATACAGGGTATTTGATTTTTAAAGGTGTTTGAAACAAGCAGGGTTAGACCAGGTAGTCACTGATGAAGTAAAGTAATCTGTACTGTCACTGTCCCAGATATTGATCTCTTACCATTTACATCCTTTAAGGAAGTTTTCAGGTGTTAAGGTAAAGTCCTGCCAGGCCCCTGTCAGTTGAACTGGCTGCTGGCTGAAATTCATTGTGCCACAAAATCTACAAAAAATGCAAAAGATGTCATTCAACTTTGGATTAAAGTCTTTGTTAATTACACTTACTATAACAAATCCTAGCTAAACATTTCTTGCACAAAAGATGTACAGGTAAGGTTTGGTTGTTAAATACATACATACTCACAGGCATACACAGAGCCTCCATAAAAGGAGACCTTAGAAAATGTTCCCATGCTTACTTTGTTTACTCATAGACTTTCAAACTATACAATTATATACAGCTTTTGATGGCATTCCCTCACAAGACCGAATTCTTCGAAGACCGAACTAATTATCTCATTGCATATTCCATTCATAAGGATTTAGATTAAGTCGCACTTCCGTATTGACAGTTCATCTTGTTCGTCTTTACCGCATTTTGTCTGATGTACACAGCGGGGTGTGGCGCCAGCAGGGAGCTAGCAGGTTCAGCAATGACTCATGCTAGATTTCAATAAAAAGGGACATTCACCTCATGATTTACGGCACATTTATTTATTTACTTACTTTTTTGGGAGCAGGGGAGGAAGTGAAATATTTTCATTTGTTTTCTGTTCTTTTCTGTTTTACATTTTAAATTTCGTTTTTTTTTTTTCTATTATCCAATCAAACTATATCTGGGCAGTCACGTTTTTTACCAGTTTCCTTTTGCCGAGTGTTATGTCAGTCATGTTTTGAACATGGCGTTAAAATATGAATACCAGATGCATGGGCCTACACATTTCACAGGTTTAACAAGAGTCTTATATCACACTGTTACTTGAACGTGTTTTACGTGTTTTTTTTCTCTTTATTTTCTCTATCCCCATTGCCATTAAACGCAACCGCATTCGCAAATTTTCATATTTTTCCTGTCATCAAAACTATATCTGGGCAGTCACATTATTTACTATGTTCATTAACTAATCACATAAATCCACTCCTATGGCCCTAAACACTAACACCAACACATGGCAACGCCAAAGCTATGGCAGCACCGTAAGATGTATTTACATTCGTCCAATTCAATAGCCAATTAGCGCGTCTCTCAAATCCACTTGATAGGATAATCCCCAGAGATTATAGTTCAGTCTTCCAAAATTCGGTCCTCTGGAGGGTCACCCTTTTAATCTCAGATGTTCAAAAAGGCTGTGGGCCCTTCAGCACCCTTTGAAATCAACCACTGCACACCACTGTATAAGCTGAAAATAAACCGCACAAAATTGTGAAAATTAAGCATTTTACTCTGTTATTATATAGAGCATACCCAGAACCACAAATTCAACAACCCGTGAAAATGTACAATCTGCTTAAAACCGCGAAAATATCTGTCCGCAAAAATATTGGCTTATACAGTACGTTCATGTTTAACCCCCTGAGGTCTACCACCTTTCTTACAGTATCTCTGATTGGCTCATTACATGATATATCTGGATATAACCTTTTGAGTAACCAATCAAAATAGACCTGCCATATACCTGTACAAACATTTAAAGTTTTCTTAACATGTTTCTGATTGGGTTATTTGGTGTATCTAGCCAATGTATAACCAATCAAATCGGCCGGTAGACCTCAGGGGGTTAACTCATATGTAGCGGCGTACGCAATTGGTCAATTCGCGTCACATGACCATGAATAAACAAGCGTAGCCCTCAGGCATAAACGAACGTTCATACCCAAATACTATGAATGAACCCCTAATTCATGCTAATCTTACCCTCACAGCTGTTTGACCCCATGCAAATTGCCTCTTAATTATAGAACAATTTTAAGTGGTGGTGACACAATTTTGACAACTGATATAAGTAGGGCCATGCAAGACCTATTACATCTGCAAAAATCCATTGCGAGAATTGCCATATAGGCCTACAAATATCATGATTTCTATGTTATAGTGCCCTCTATATGCCCATTTTCCATAGAAAGGTGTGTGAAACTAGATTTTTAAGAAATCATATTTGCCCGCAATTAAATTTCGTAAAATTTACACAGGATGTATTTAATGGAATAAATGATCCAAATCAGTTGTCAAAACTGTGTTGCCATTGATATTTTTTGTGTTATTTTGGTTTTGTCATAAAAATGAGACTTTCAAACAGCTATGCCCTTTTTAACCCTTAACCAGGACCTGTACTAGGCAATTTTCTAGGCCTCCCACACCAGAGACTTTAGCAGTAATGATTCGCTACTTGAGGCATGCTGCCAAACACACTCCTGTGGGCTGACCAGCCAATATCAGGTTACAGTTTCACTGAACAAGGCGGTTCTCGAACCACAAGTCTCGCCTGCTTTCGCGTATAGCTGCAAGACAAAGAGCAGCAGACCAGATTGCAATTGTATGAATTCAGGGTGTTCCCAAAAAAGTTGTGCAAGCAGATACAGTGGAGGATTGCAGATATCCCTCTCCCCAACACCCCGCAACACCCCACCCCCTCCCCAACATCCCACAACAC
>JAMKCH010039344.1:0-29538 GCA_023653785.1 Ophioderma brevispina | reverse complement strand
TTTGGACACACTGCGCGTAAAGGATCGTATTGTATTTATCCAAATACAATACATTCTTTGTATTATGTCCTTTTAAGAGAAGATGAAACAATATGTGCAGGTCACTGTCCGACCAAGGTCTTCTGGTCCGCCGATATTGATTGCAGTGGGTATCGCTACATCGATAGTCGCTTCCTACCTCGTATGTATAATACCAAAGACCACCTCACACGTCATTTGTTAATGACACCAAACGTTGGACAGATCATTTGCAACTTTGAGGGGAAAAGGGTCAAATTTCAATAGATTTGTAGGTAAAAATACATCCATATATTTTTGAAATTTGAAAATCCTGTTGGGTAATTTCGTGAATACAAACTTTTCTTTCACAATTTTTTCCCGACATCTCTACCTTCTCTAATATTAAATAATTATCAAAGTTCAGGCGAGACAAAAATTCACCGACCATCAGTTGAAAGCAGAACAGTGCTGTGTATCGTGTAAAATGTTGGTGATAATAATGCGCACATTATGCGCTGTTAAAGTAGCGTGCAGTTATTTAAAAAGCACATTATTATCACTGAGCTCTGTACGATACACGGCCTGTTCTGCTATCAACCGACGGTCAGTGAATCTTTAGCATAGTGTTTGTATTAACGGGCGAAAAACTAAACCTCAATACTTCCCCTTATGGACCCTTAACAAAAGGTCCCACTAATAAGTGGCCTCCTCCGGCCTTAAGTCCATTGGTGAGAATACGGTACATTAGGCTATGTCATGCACAAGCATGTAGGGAGTGTGTTAAAAAGCGATAAAGCGTGGCCACTCAGTCTTGTGGAGCCTGCACATTGCTCTACAGGTCAGCAGAGTATGAATGCATCTTTACACTTCACAAAAAAAGCAAGATTTTTTTCACACTAGCACATTCAAATAAAGTACCAGTACAAAAAATACAATCGTGTACCTGCTGTATGCCATTTTCAGTTTTTAAAAAGCCGAAAAAGTGTTGAAGCAAAAGAATGAAAATGGCTTACTAAATTGGTAGGACACTTGGCTGTTGAAACTGTGTCAACAATGACCCTGATGAATTCAACAGACCTGCTTATCCATGAATATGGAAAAATTGCGAGTGATTCAATTCATCAATCAATGTTACTTGTGACCCAGGTCAGAATGGCCCAACGGCTTCAAATCAATTATTTCCCAATCTGCTTCAAATCGATTATTCCAACATTCCACATGCTTTTACACAGAGGCAGACATGATTCAACAAAACTACATGTACCTGTACATTTTAACAGTGACATAAACAGTGACATAGCCAACATGAATGAAGCCACTGGGCTGGAGTCCATGATCAGAACCCTTGCCCCCGTTGCCCATCCAGCTGATGCCTACGAAAAGCAGGAAATTTACTGATTTTGGTCCCCTTCCCCCTGCCAGCAACATGCCTGCCCCTTTCTGCCTACCCCTTGATTTGGAAAGTTTGGCTACACCACTGTTCATAACGATGCTAGCTTTTTTTATCTACATGCAGTGCTCTTCACTGATATTCATGAGTGGCGTAGCTAGACTTTCAATCAAGGGGGAAAGAAGGGGGCAGCATGTCACCTGTTGGGGGGTGGGGGGGGGGAGGAAATAACACTTTTCCATAGCCCCTCCGTCCTTGTAACTGCCAGCTCATTTGGGATGGTCAGCAGGGGGGAGGGGGCAAGAGTTCCAATTGGGGTGGGGAGGGCCTGCCCCTCTGCCCCCCCCCCCCCCACTGGCAGCCACTGCTGATATTTTGGATTGTTCCTTACACAATATTGTCACCAGTAGAGTTTACCGGAATGTTGGATACACTGTGGATACAGATAGGCACATTTGCTATGTGTACTTTCCTTCTAAAACTCGCAAATTAAACTTGTTTGTGTTTTAAGATCCATGCTCCAAAGGACACACTTTCACTTATTTAAGAAGAATGAACAAATTTTGAAGGAAAAAAATACCATGTTCATCCTAATTAGTGCCCCGGGTGCTTAAGTCACTCATTATCCGGGCTCATTATCAGGGGGCACTTATTGAAATGATCAAATGAAAGTCAAAACTGTTAAATTACTCACACAATCATTAACAATGTATTTAATTAGAAGTCAAAATCATCATAATCCAAAGCCAGAAGTTTTATGATTTTATATTGATTTTTGAAGTCACTTGTAACGTCTGTAGGGGTGTTAATTTGGATGAATACGGTAAATGTATTTTCAGGTAAAACTTGATAAGCCAAATTAAAAAAAATGTTCACATAGCATTTAAAATCACAATTAAGGAAAAAAAGAGGGAATTGTCTCAGGAGGCATACATGTTGCAGAAGACTCCTATGTTTTTCCCTGCCGTAATCTTTGGTTACATGTATTTAGGTACCATACTAAAGATCCATCATACTTTAGTGCACTGCACTGAAACCTGATGACTCAATGCAGTCACAACAGAATGGCAGTTAAATTTATAAACTTGACTGCGGTACTGCATCAGCAGCATCCAAGTTATGAGATCGCTAATCGACAACACAACTCACTGCACTGCAGATGCAGCAAAGTATGAATGGACTTTAAAATGTCTTTTTAAATGGATAGTAAGCGATTTGAAAAATGACATTAAAAATTGAGATTTTGATGTGATTATGATACAACTAGCCAGGAAACAGATCCTCACCTTTTATTGGTCAAAAAGCTAATTTAACTACATACAAAGGTTGATTTTGAATAAAGTGTGACTGTTGTGGGTTGGGATTTCAGGGATTTCAAGTATCAGCAGCAATGGAGAAGCCCAATTCTTAAATGCAGAAGGGGAATAAAAGTTCAAGGGGTATTAATCACCTATGGAGGGTACGCGTACATACGCGCACGCTTTGTTGCATGCAGTGGCACATGAGTTCCATCGCGTATAACACACCAAATTTATTTTGACAGGCTTGAGTTCGCTTTAAGAATTACAATCCATTTAGGCTTCCATGCTGTCTGCAATTGCAACCCCCAAAACCAAAGTCCACGTGGAACTCTCCTCAACTGGACACAGCCGATGTGGAAATTCAACAATGATCAAATTCAGGTGGGCCACATTTTACCATCTCCAAAACGTGGCCGTTTGGCAGACCACACCTCTGCACTTCCATCATCCTCTGCCGACTCTGGCTGGCTTCTGCGCGTCAGGAGTTCTGGCAGAAACATGCCTCATGTAGTTTTTGTGATCTTGGCATGCATGGCAGCAATGAAGTTCAAGTCTATTGGATTCTCCACAATGCCCGAAAATCAGCGGACTCCGCACACCATGAGTCGCAGTAAACATTATCTTCATTAAGGAACAACATTTGTAACTGTACGAAAGAAGGATTCGTGGTTCATCTTTCAGGTCCCCTTCCGCATTTAAGAAGAAATTGGGCTTTTCCATTGATGCTGATTACTGATGACTCCGACATCTCCATGGACACTTGATTTCCAATATTCCCAACCACAACAGTCACACATCCAGGGGTGGCTGCAAATTGGTTTCCCTTGATGCACAAAAAGTCCACAATCAAAACATTTAAAATCTCATGTGAAAACTATGTGATCTCTACATATTTTTTCGGGCCTTTTGCTCATTGATACGTCCAAATTTTGGCAGGAATTTTGGGAGTGGAGGCATGTATTCCCATTATTGACGAAATGGCTCGCGGAGGGGGTTGTAGATTTCATGAAGCGTTGCCATCATTTTGGAATTGATGGCAGTCCCTTTCCAGCCGATGCTCAAACCAAACCGGGTTATCGGCTTGATTTCTGGTGGCTCGCTCCAATGCCAAAAGACTATGGAGGGGGTACTGAGAGGGAAGTTTCCGAACAATTTCTTCCCCCTTCTCCTCAAGTTCACTTGCTGTCAAATCATTATAACTGGCCTGAAATAAGTATGTCAGCGGTTCTGGCAATTCTGATGTGTTGTCTTCATCCTCGGAGGCCGAATCCGTATTATCGGAGTCTACAGAATCCTCCTTGAGGGTGAAAGCTGCAGCCTCTGCATCAATTTCCTTGAGCAGCAACCAATCTTCATCACTAATCAGTGGCTGAACAGGTTGGTCTTGTACCCGCAGTCTCTTTGGCTTCAGCTGAGTTGCGCCAGCTTTTGGTCTACTGAAGTTGATCTCAGAAAGCGGTGCAGGATTTACCTGTAAAAATTACCAAATTAGGAAATCAGAGTATCAAGTCATGCTTGAAATACATGTAGTTAAACCCATAACTGACCGCACATTTGAGATTGTGGCCCCTAATGGTCCAGGACCATAACCGGTTTTATTTTCTCATAAGGCACTATTCACTATTTTCCACTTCAATCAACAACTCCTATGTTTTCAAAATAAAATAAATGATTAAGTAAAATTTTGTGCCTTGAGTGGGAATCGAACCCACGATCTTTGGATTACAAGACTAATGCCAACAGACGCACGCCACGCAATCCCAGCCGGCAGTAAGTCATTCTTTTGTAATACATAAAATGCATTAACCCTAACCAGCCACAGGGTGTTTCCCCCAATATGGTCTGAGGGTCAATGAGGATCAATCCATTCGTGTTGACGGACGAGGGACAATGAGTGTCATTTTTTGTTCCTCATTGTTTTTCGGACCTTTTCCAGGCAGAGGAATAACTTGTGTAAAAGCTTAAATGTTTCAGGAGGTCAATGAAGTAAGCAATGCGATTTTTGCCTGCAAATGGTCGCGAGGGTCAATGAGGATCATCACCAATACGATCTTCTGCCAGGCAAATGGCCGAGGGTCCTGATGATCAATGCGATGTTTGGCGGGCAAATGGGCCTATGAGGGTCAATGAGGATCAAAATCCGCGTACGATCTCAGAGGCGAGAACGCCAGAGGGTCAATGAGGATCAATGTGATTTTTGCCTGCAAATGGTCCGAGGGTCAATGAGGATCAATGCCATTTTTGCGGGCAAATGGTCTGAGGGTCAATGGGGATCAATGTGCCAAGTTCGGTCTTCTGCGGGCAAATGGTCCGAGGGTAAATGAGGATCAATGCCATTTTTGCGGGCAAATGGTCCGAGGGCCAATGGGGATCAATTCTGTGAAAAAAAATAGTTGTTAAAGGCCGAGGGGCAATGAGGGATAATTGGCACCCCTTGATTTACCCTCAGGCTTCGAATTACAATTTCAGAATTACATGCACCAGTTCAAAATGTACATTGTACCTGCACAATGTGAAAGTTACATGCACAGGCTAATGTAAATAAATGGTGTTTAGTGTAAACTTTTGGACTCTGGTACATTTAGACTGCTGACAGTCGACTCAAATTTTATCATTTCAGCATTCAATGACTTTAGAAAATTTATAAGCTAAAATTGCATATTTTATGGATTCACAAATTTAAATTTACATGCATGTGTGCATACAGGATAAAAAAGTTACATGCACAGAGAGAAAGTTATATGCACCTGTGCATGTGTGCACCTGGGTAATTCGAAGCCTGTTTACCCTCATTGTCTGGAAGAAAGCGCACACATAATAATGCATAGCGTCCCTATGAGACGAGTTGAAAATATATGGGCCTGGACCAAAATCTCATTAATTAATTCAAACTGACCCTGCCGCACATGTAACTTATTTTTCCTCGCCTTGCTCTAAAGGACATTAAGGCTAATAAAATTGTTTGTCTCAAAGCTCCCGCGTGCATTAGTTAGTTTTCCTAAAATCTGAAAGTTCAAAATGTATTCCACTTAAGTTTTCCAAGAGTAGAGGAGCTTTGAGACAAACAATTTTATTTAGCCTAAGCAAAAATGTCTGACCAAAAAATTGAGATTTTTTATGAGATAGAACTAGCCAGGATACTGAGATCCTCACCTTGCATGTTAAGTGATAATTAGAAAAAAAAATCAGTGGCTATTTTTAAAGAAAATGGCTCACTATCACTTTAAAGGATTTTCAAATCAAAAATGTACATACACAGAAGTACATGTAAATTAAGACAAAAAAAATAATTTTATTTAAAAAAGTACGGACTAGTTTAAATTAGAGTCCGCCTGTCAGCTTTTTTTTTCAAATAATATTTCCCAAAAAAATTTTGGAAAATTTTAAAAAAATACAAATTTTCTGTGTGCTTCTCTCAGTTCTTTTTTAGGTCTAATATAATATTTTTACCAAACAAATAGCTGTATTTAGCAGGTTTTTTGATTGAGATTTCTGGATTTTCAAGTAATTTCATTATGGGCATTGCTGCAGAACATTTTTTTGCCCATTAACAGCAAGTATGTATCACATAGTTTGGATACCATGCTCAACTGACAAAAAATCAACAACTGAAGTGGGTACAAAGCGTAATCATAACATTTGCCAGACTCAAATCAGGATTAGTGTCTGGTGTGCGGCATGTTCTGGTTTGCAATTTGCAAAATAATGCCTGACCACCCAACCCAATCTGAAAGGTAAATCTGCCTGTAAAACAAATTACCGCGACCAAAATTCAATATTAATTAAAAACAAAATATTGCATATCATACCCTCTTTCAACTGCAATAGACAAACTTTAACAATTTCAAAAGAATAAGGCCCCCCAAAAAAGTTGTTTGATTGTCCTCATCCGACCTACCCTAATTTTGGAAATCAGGAAAAAGTTTTTTCCGACCGACCGACCGACACAACTCTAAAAGGTCATCTATGTACAATCAAACAATTTATTTTTTTGCCTTAACTATGGAACAATTAAAGTGTGGGTGCAATTACAGTAAAAGGAAATGGACTTAAAAATTTCACAAAAGTTCATACATATACCCTTTTCTTTGGATCTTTCCACGAGCATCGTTGACTTGTCACAGATGGGGCTTGTGTTTCCCTCACATGAACAGTAGCTTCCACGAGATACATGACAGCAGCAACATGTGAACATGCTGTTCCCAGTCTGAGAATAAATGAGGAGCACATGTACATGTATGATAAATATTCAAAGTACTAGATGACCCTATCCAATTGATTCACACGCATACACATGGAAGACCGGGTGGGTGGTATGTTTTTGAACAAAGTTCATTTTCAAATCAAGCATTGTTTACCAATTTACTAATTTATATTCTGTCCTCAAGTCCCATGAAGCTACATGTAATTTGCCACATCAGAAATGGGTAGGACCTTATGTTTTATTTTTTCCTCACTGCTCCACTTGTGCATGCAGAAAACTGTCCAAGCACATCTAAGCATCTCTTTTCAAACAACAAATTTATGCACCCCTGGGGGGATGATAATTGTAGGCTTCTAGGGAACGGTAAGCTTTAAGACACACTCGTGTGAAAAGAAATCACTTCATGTGGGTATGTGTGTGCTTATTTAGACAAAATTCAGGGGGGGCCGGGGGACTGTCCCCCTCTGGGTTATCACTGGGGACACATCCTCTGCTTCCGCCGCCAATGTTATCATGCAAACAAGAATTAATTAATAACACAGCAAAACAAAAAGCAAGCAAGACAAGCAAAACATCAATATAATTTTATCATTTTACTTGGCCTTTTTTTTTTACAGGTCAAGTGAGTACATGTAATTGTATTTAACTACTTAGTAGCATTTTTTTTTACTCTGAGAGTAGGTCAATTTTTTTTCAAAAACTTCCATCTCCCCTGGAAATGACTGGTTCTGGACTGGTTCTGGAGATGGGTTCTTCTTAATGTTATTTGTTCCCAAATAGTTTGCCAACATACACATTTGTTTCACCTGTGTAGTCTTGTTACGTTTTGTCTTGTCTGCACCTAAGATTCCCGTGTCCAGTTACTGTTTTCGTCAATCGTCTCGCACTTTAGTATCATTTCCTTTATGGTGGCCAAATTTTTTACGAGCTTTGCTCTGTTTTGGTCAACCTTCCATACTAAATCCGCTGTTATATTTTACTGTTTATATTGATTATGGTAAAATAAATGAAATGAAATGGAAATCTAATGGTGCGCCCCTTCGTCAACTTGCAATTTATTTAGGGGCGTTAAGGACCAATTTCAACTCTTTTTTGTTTTTTTCCTCACTGCTTCACCTGTGTAGAAAAAGTGTGAACGGTTTTACGCAAACACATCTTCGCATCTTTCAAAATAAATTATCGCATAAAAGTTACCATGCAAACAAGAATGGCCAAAAAAATCATTTGTCTCAGTTCCCCCGCACGTGTTTGAAAAAACGTCCCCATTTGCTTTTTTTTCCAAAAATTAAAAAAAAAAGGACAAAAAATTAGAAAATAACATTGAAAACAGATATGTAAACAATAAAAAAATCATTACAAATTCACATTTTCATTATAGAAGTGTGCACTGCATATTTGCATAATTTTGAAGTGACCGGCATTCTTTTTGGAAAGAAATACCTCAAGTTTTGGTTGAAAAGTGCATCTCTAAAAAAAAATCGCACACCGGATTACTTTTTCAACCTCCCATGGGAACTGAGACAAATTATTTTTTTTTTGCCTTCACATTTTTTTTCACATTCCGAGATTTTGGTATCAGTGTAACCGTCATATTGTTCTCGGTGATGTGGGTGCAATACGATGTACAAAATATTGTACCAAATGGAAGATAGTGACCAAAACTGTAGCTAATTGTCGCTCGGGCCTCCCTACAGTAAAATAAATGCTTACATGTACAATACGTGAAGAATATGGCTTTGCAACCCACATCATGCTTCTAAAATTAAAACCACAACTGGATCAATTGAAACTTTGGCATACTGTTTGGTGGCTGAAACATTGGATTCGTTCAATGTAATAAATATGGTACAATAAGTAAAATCGTTAAGTCTACCTTTAAGAACCAATTATTGTCCAACTCTTTCAGGAAATTTTAAATCATCATGGGGTTTCGTAAATGAGGCTTAAATTTAAATAAAAAACTCCCCACAACAAAGTGAAGTAACCTTTGCTTTAGGCCTGAACAAAAGAAGTTTGGTCTCGTGGACCTTTTGACAAAAAAGCAAACGTGCCACGTGCTTTTTTTTTTTTTAGAAACAAGGCAGTGTGCTTGGGGCATTTTTACTTTTTTATTTTTTTTTGGGTGTGGGGTGGGGGTGGTGTGGTTGGGGGGGGGTGGTGGGGGTGGGGGGGAGTGGGACTCACCCTTGACCTGCCTGCCGGGGAACTCTGTAACAAAATTTTTGAATCACAATCCTGGATCACAATACACAAATATCACACATACCCAGTCATTCAGTTTTCTTTCACTTTTTAATGAATTTCCCTTTTCAGACCGGGCCCAAGTGGTGATTCATAAGAAAGAGAAGGAAAAAAAGAAAAATCCAGCCGCGCGTAGCGCTACGCACAAATTTTGATTTTTAAAAGCCTTATTGCGACCGGTCCAAAGACAACGTCTTTTTTTTGGCCTTATTTTCTAGAAAATTGCAGACTGCACGGAGGATAGTTATTTACCTTGTTGTTATGAAGCTTATGGCACATTCTTAAACCGCTTTGACAATGTAAGCAATTTCCATGGCTGATGCCCGGGTTCAATTTGGACAATTTAACCCAGTGTGTACACCTCGTATCAGACGTTATTTTAGGTTAAAGCGCACGCGTCATACCGCGTTTTGCTACGTTTGCAAGCGCCGCCAACTTTGTGTCTGTTGCATATGATCGTTGCATTCAAAAGGTTGTTCGATGTTGTCCGGGTCTGGTTGGCAGTCCTTTCTTGTATGAAAGCCGTCCGTAAAGTATCGCGAAAAATTGGGTTAAAGATGACCCATATTTAATGATAGAGCTGGTTAAGAATGAGAATAATGATAAGGTATGATTTGGGAACGGTACTCTCTTTAAGACGAATTGAAACTGGCGACACCATTATTTTTGCCTCGGCGTCGTTCTTTCCCCTTAACAATAATGGTCGCTTGGTTTCAATTTTCGTAAGGAGAGTACAGATCCCAAAATCATACCTTTATTATTCTCTAAATCAAGCATTCAAATTTTATTTGAATGTGGCAGTTGCAATGACGATTAAGTCAGGGGCTCAAATGTGCAACGGCATGCAGGAATTCTGATTGGAATTCTGCAAAAAGCTTTCACAGGAATCGAATATTCTCACCAAATCTGTTATTTGCACAAAAAATGGATATATGAGTAAGGCTTACGGCAAGTTTTACCAGGAATCTGATTGCCGTACTAGGGGGGGGGGGTCGTGTGGCGAGAATCCCACACGGAATCGTTCTGGGATCCCGTTGAATTTTTATTTTGCCCTTGTTAGGCCCAAAAAAAAATTATCAGTTTGTTTTCAGCTTCCTTTGGCCCAAAAACCATAAGCGTTAGCATTTTTTAATTGGCCGAAAAGGCTATGTGCTACATGAAAATTGTTTTTTATTTCATTTAAAATTTTAAGGCACTATTTCTTTTGACTGCTTTGCAGATAAATTTTCCCCTTGATGTAACAACAAAACAAAATGAAAACACTTAAAAAGAAATGAACCCTATGAATGCGAAGAAAACTGAGCAAGAAAACGAATTTTTTTGGACCTAGGCTATGGTTTGTGAATGGAGAAATATCCGGACACTGGTTTGCACTCACCGCATTTACGTTGCAAACTAGTACTAACAGCTAAAATCAGGCTAATCGCTTAAATCTTATGTGCTGATCGATAGCGTGACCCTTAAATCTTCAAAAGCGCTGGTGGTAAATTGATTCTGTCCATTTCCTTCACAAACACTTAATCTTTAATTTCAAAAATAATAAAATAATGAATACATGTCCTGATAAGCTTTTACTAGAAAATATTTTGGGCCAATCGCGAGATCACAAGCACTTCCAAATTAACTTCATTGACTTTTTTCATTTCTTGGAAAAAAATAGAAATTATTTCTTACCCTGCAGCCGTTGTAGTAGCTAGGACAATTGTAGTATAGCATGAAAATCCTGCATTTCGGAAAGGCCACCACCCCTGATAAAACAGGGTAAAGTAGTTGAGCTAAGAGTTAACAAAATGGCGAATGAAATACATCGAAGGAACGTATTTCACAAAAATGCGTCAGAAATGCATGCAGGCAGGGTGCCCAAATAAGATTTTTGTTTAAAGGGCACCCAGTTTCAAGGCAATTTTCAATGGTGAAAAGGGAATCAAGGCAATTACATGTTAATAAATACGCGAGAATGGCCAAAAATTTACCTCGGGGCATCAAGGCAAAATGGTAGGGGCAGAAGGCAATTGCCTTCGGTGCCTTCAGGTTATTGTGCCCGGAATGCAGGGAATGTGACGAAACGGCGAAACTTTTTAAAGCTGACATTCTTATCCTGCAGGCTGCCATATCAAAACAGGCCAGGGTAAAAGTTAGTTGAACAAAAATTTAAACAAAATGTCAAAAATTGAAAGTCACCAAAATCACAACAATTAGCGAAGAACAAACATTTCACAAACACCACCCCCACCGGGCTGTCAGAAATTGCAACTCGGCAATGAAAAACTGTGAAACTTTTGTACAGCTCTCTACTTCTGTATGGCATAGTCCTTCAAGTTAGGATTTGTCACAAGGAAATAACTGCGACATCTTACCCTGCCAGACAGGACAAAGATGCAGTATGCACGATGCCAGACTTATGGAGATCATTACCCATGCATTTCGTACATCTCGGTGTCATTCTTCGGGTTCTGTCGCGCCAGGGTAAGACCAAGACTCCGAAGGTAACAAAAAATCGGTGTCTTCACCTCGAGGAAGTGACATTTCGGACATGTCCCGAGAGGAAAATAATGTAGGCTTCTAGGGAAGGGAACGGTAAGCTTTCAGACACTCAGTGTGTGAAAATTTACTTGGTGTAAGGATTAAATGATGGTAAATGTCCGGGTACGTTAGATGTGGCCAGTTTGGCATCATCCGTGCTCCACTCTGCCTGTGCTATCGTGTAAGGATCGGTCAAAACTAGTCCTGACCGAATTGAAAGGCGTCCCCCATAACCCTCCGATTCTCTTCGACATGTTGGCACAATTTCGGCTTGGCTTCATTTACGTCCGTCACAGTATTCCAAAATTTTGTAGTTTCGCCGACCCGGCCGTGTGTAGAAAAGCCCCATGCGGATAATTGACACCATCTGTTTTTCTGACTGCCAAAGTGCGCGCGCACGCCTTTTTTTTGGTTTGGGTGTGACGTCACATGTCATCACATCTTATCATCGACCACAGAGTACCAGTTTGATGTCTTTGTGTGTTGTTCTTTCTTTCGGAACATGGCCTAAAATTTCTACACATAACACAAATAAAATATGGGGAACAAAGGTGGGTCCCTTGTCTACAAGCATTGTCAATTGGACAACTGTTGTGAACATGACCATTTACAATTACAGATGAAGTCCCATATCTTGTAAAATACATTAAACCATTTTATAATATCGGGGTCCGAGATTGAAAAAGCGTAGACTTTTCTGTAATGAAATCAGAGGACTGTATCGAATGCTTTTTCAAAAACATTCCATTTATATTCTTTAAATCTGTAAATTGAAGAAGATCATATATTAACCGTATATTTCCCCTATATATCTCCCCTGAACAAAGCCTGTTTGGTCTTCATTTATCAATTGGTAAACATTCTTGATACGGTTCGCAATTGCAGCAGAAGCTAGTTTATATGGATACATTCAACAGTGATTGGACACCAATTACCGTAAATTGTCTAGGTTTATTACCTTTAGGCAATAAAACTATTGCCAACTTTTCGGTTTTTTAACATTGACAAACTCGGTTTCAAAAGCTCCTTTGTGAGCGGCAAGAGGAAAATATTCAAATGCATCCCATACACATAATTAAAATTCTACGGTAAATCCATCAGGGCCAGGGATTTGCCATTATTCATGTTTTTCAGTGATGTCGTCAGTTCATTAATTGTGATTTTCCGGTCAATGTTTTGCACCTGATACTGATAATTGTTTAGTATTTATATATCAACATCTTGTGTATCATACAAACATTTATAAACACATCCCACAACCGCCTCATGATTTGATCTTTGTTGACAAACTAAACTTCTTTATACCAGCATCCCTTTGTATTTTCCACAACCATTTATTTATTATAAAGATAATCTTCTTTTTTTCTAAGTTTAAAGTACTTGTGTTGGGCTTTTTCACCATCTCTGATCACTGCCGGTTGGAACGAGATAAAGTTCCATTAAGACGCTCATTCCTTATATTCTCAAACTCTAAATTTGACACTCTCAATGCGGATCATTACTCATTAATCCTTTTCATTATTGTTTGATTTAATCTAGCTCTCTTGCAACTCTTCTTCTAATATTTTCTAATTCTTCCTTGAGTTCCTGTTTTCAAGCGTTCAAGAAAAGTTGGTCTCAATACGTAGTCTAAATCATTTGCATTAATGCTATTGATACTCTGGTGTCATCTTCTTCGGGTTCTGTCGCTGCCCGGGTAAGACAAGACTCCGAATGTAACAAAATTCGGGTGTGCCTTCAACCTGCGTGAGTGACTTTCTGGACAATGTCCAGAGAGGACATAATTGTAGCTCTCTGGGAACGGTAACTTTCAGACACTACTCGTGTGAAACTTTACTGGTGTAGATCTAAATGATGGTAAATGTCCGGGTACGTTAGATGTGGCCAGTTTGGCATCATCCGTGCTCCACTCTGCCTGTGCTATCGTGTAAGGATCGGTCAAAACTAGTCCTGACCGAATTGAAAGGCGTCCCCCATAACCCTCCGATTCTCTTCGACATGTTGGCACAATTTCGGCTTGGCTTCATTTACGTCCGTCACAGTATTCCAAAATTTTGTAGTTTCGCCGACCCGGCCGTGTGTAGAAAAGCCCCATGCGGATAATTGACACCATCTGTTTTTCTGACTGCCAAAGTGCGCGCGCACGCCTTTTTTTTGGTTTGGGTGTGACGTCACATGTCATCACATCTTATCATCGACCACAGAGTACCAGTTTGATGTCTTTGTGTGTTGTTCTTTCTTTCGGAACATGGCCTAAAATTTCTACACATAACACAAATAAAATATGGGGAACAAAGGTGGGTCCCTTGTCTACAAGCATTGTCAATTGGACAACTGTTGTGAACATGACCATTTACAATTACAGATGAAGTCCCATATCTTGTAAAATACATTAAACCATTTTATAATATCGGGGTCCGAGATTGAAAAAGCGTAGACTTTTCTGTAATGAAATCAGAGGACTGTATCGAATGCTTTTTCAAAAACATTCCATTTATATTCTTTAAATCTGTAAATTGAAGAAGATCATATATTAACCGTATATTTCCCCTATATATCTCCCCTGAACAAAGCCTGTTTGGTCTTCATTTATCAATTGGTAAACATTCTTGATACGGTTCGCAATTGCAGCAGAAGCTAGTTTATATGGATACATTCAACAGTGATTGGACACCAATTACCGTAAATTGTCTAGGTTTATTACCTTTAGGCAATAAAACTATTGCCAACTTTTCGGTTTTTTAACATTGACAAACTCGGTTTCAAAAGCTCCTTTGTGAGCGGCAAGAGGAAAATATTCAAATGCATCCCATACACATAATTAAAATTCTACGGTAAATCCATCAGGGCCAGGGATTTGCCATTATTCATGTTTTTCAGTGATGTCGTCAGTTCATTAATTGTGATTTTCCGGTCAATGTTTTGCACCTGATACTGATAATTGTTTAGTATTTATATATCAACATCTTGTGTATCATACAAACATTTATAAACACATCCCACAACCGCCTCATGATTTGATCTTTGTTGACAAACTAAACTTCTTTATACCAGCATCCCTTTGTATTTTCCACAACCATTTATTTATTATAAAGATAATCTTCTTTTTTTCTAAGTTTAAAGTACTTGTGTTGGGCTTTTTCACCATCTCTGATCACTGCCGGTTGGAACGAGATAAAGTTCCATTAAGACGCTCATTCCTTATATTCTCAAACTCTAAATTTGACACTCTCAATGCGGATCATTACTCATTAATCCTTTTCATTATTGTTTGATTTAATCTAGCTCTCTTGCAACTCTTCTTCTAATATTTTCTAATTCTTCCTTGAGTTCCTGTTTTCAAGCGTTCAAGAAAAGTTGGTCTCAATACGTAGTCTAAATCATTTGCATTAATGCTATTGATACTCTCAGGTGAATATGGAGTAGCATCGGTACAAACGCTTTCTGTTATTAATACATCTACGAACCACGGTTAGGGGGTACTCCAGGGTCCTGCAAACGATAATTGTTAAATTCATGTTCCTTTACCCGGTGTAATCTTTTCACGTTTTAGACTATAATACTACCAAAGAATGATCTGTTCTGTAACCGCTGGGTTAATTTCTGATTCACTAAGTCTGTTTAGTAGTTTTCTGAGGAATCCAGAAAAGAATCAATCGCGCTTGTTGAAAAGGATTTTGACGACGCCATAGTATCATTGAAATATCAATTGTGGCCCAATTTATATGAGTATATATGTATAAACCACAGACACCGCCCCAAACTAATTCGAATGTTTGTTTTACATAAAAATTACATGAATTTTTAATCCTTCGCACAGAAAATGGGTTTTTGTCGGTAGACGAGGGATATTTAATTTTAAAAAAAAAAATAGTGGGAAATATTAGATAGAATACATTTGTTGTTTTATTATTGTTTGCAGTAATTATTCATCTAATCATTGTTTCTTGTTTGTTGTTATTATTTTTTACAGTACCGATATCAATCCTCCTGTCATTATAAAAAAACCGGCGAATAAAAAACATGTTTGCTGGTTATTAAACTGATTGCTCCTAATTGTTTCATGGTTGGCGTCACTTCTGGCCTGTATTAGAGGTAAGAATATTTTCAATATAGAAATATTAAAATATAAAAAAATTTCTTGCTGGATATGTTTTCGGTTGCTATGTTTTTGATGGTTGTTGAGTCATTGTCCCTGAACCCGCGATGTTAATTTAATTTATCCAAACTGGTAAAAAGCAATGATTTTAAAATAAAAGTGGACCTTTGGAGGCTTTTTCGGATGCTTGTCTGGGGTGGGTCCCTGGTGTTTTGCGGCCTCCTTTGTGTTTCAAAATTTGATGAAGCATTGCCTGGACCCCCAATTCAGTACTACTTTTGGTTCAAAATGGTCAATACTGATTTTTAAACAAAAGTTGCCTTTGGAATTTCATGTATATTCATAGCATTTTAGTGCTATGGTGTTTGAGGCAGTAAATTGCAAAATATTTCAAAAGTTTGATGGTTTTTTGCACGTTATGTTGATAATAAACTCTACCTGCGAACAGAATGGCTCAAATGCGTATTTCATAAAATGAAGCATTTTGGTAATTAGAATTGGGGTCCCATATTGTACCTAACGGCAGGCTGTGAAATGCTCAGTTAGGTGTAATGTCCGTCCATATGAAGCAGTGGCCACCCATCAAGAAAATGACCTCTACTTTGACGGCCATGACCAATAGTAAACAACTAATGGATGATCGTAATAGGCGCTATTATCCCGCTATTTTCTATGGAAGGCCGCTTTCCATCAGCCCGTTGAATTATCGAGATCTCCGATATTAATGATTCTACTACAAACTCCTCGTTTGCGACACATAGATATTTTCGAGCTAACCATTCACACGTATAATTTACTAGCCATATACCAATGCAACCGTGTCAATCTCAACATTTTGAAAATGGGGGCGCCTTTCGAAAATGTGCTATTATTGCTTTATGATGGACAGTTTTGCGAGGCATGATGTCGCATGATGTACACACAAAGTCGCTATAGTAACACCTCCTGCTATCAACTCGGAGACTGATGTAGTCCAAATTTGTAAACCCTATATAAGAAACAGACACACAGGTAATTGTAAGTCTCGAGGCAGGCCAGTCTCTCCCGGGTTCTTTGTAACTTGGATGGTTAATCGACCCGGTATGTCCCCCTTTAATTCCTGCTAATGGGAGGGCCCTAACGGAGAAAGGTCTAAAACAAGATTACACAGGGAATCCATTTTTATATAAATTCAATTTATAATAGGAAAACTGGGTCACATGGCTCAAATCACAGCAATCATGATATAGCCCTAATCCTGGTAGGTAGAATATTTGCACAAGCACAATTTGGCACAGAGCACCAATGGGCAAAAAAAGAATGATTTCCCTTTTAAGTTATTTTATTTTTAACAATCCAGTTTTATTGCACACTCCCTCATTTGAAAAGTGTTCGTTTCTGATGGTTTCATTTTTTTTCATTACTTAGATTCTGATAAACAATCCAGAAGAATCCACTTTGGCGTAAAAATCATTTAGCTTTGATTGACCATTTTGAACTACGCAAAAATATTGAATTTTTTTGAACTAAATAAGTAGCTGAATCGGGGTCGAAGGCAGTGCTCATCAACCAATGAAACAGGAAGAAACGGAAACCATCACGGAAACCATCAAGGTTTCTCTTTGTTCAAACAATCATTCTTTGAGTATTGACCCCAGAAATAGCCGATTTTGGATTCAGACAAAAGAAGAAGTGACACCATATTAAATACCTCCAGGAACTCAACCCAAACGTTTAAATGTCTTAGTTTTGACCATATTGAACCGAAGTGTTGCATCGGGGTCCAGCAATGCTCCCTCATCCGGTGAGGTTGATGATGTGAAAAAATAAACGAAAAGAAGCCGCCCCTAAGCATCTAAAGTGTCCACTTTGTTTAAAAAGCATTGTCCCACAGACTGGAGAATGGGAGAAGACAAAAATTTGCAAAAGCATCACATCGTGCGTAGGACGTCTTCCTTTATATTCAAAAAAAGGAAGGTTCTCCAAACAAAGCATAGATTTAGAACAAAAGGCTTGAAATTTAGAAAACTCATTCTCGGATCATAGGTTCTTGGAGAGATTACCGAACCCATACCACAGAGTGAGCCATCTGTAAAACCCAACATGCAATTTCTAACAAATATAGCCTAGGCAGTTTTGTAAAAGCACAGTATGTTAAAAGAATGTAAGCCTACATTATGTAAATAGTATACTTGTGCCTTGCATGCCCTATACAAACTTGGTGACAGTTTTCCCTAGTCAAAGACTACAAATGAAGTGTCTGTACATGTATATTAATAACAAACCAAAACAATGCAATACTATATAATATGCCTCAGAGAACCATTTAATGATAAATTTAGTAGACTAACATATAGCTGGTACGCCTCGCATCAGTCTAGAGATAAATTGAACCTATGAGACAAAACTGCGAGATAAAATGGTGCCAAAGTCAAATACTTTAAGACCTATTTACAATAAATGGTACAATGACATTAATGCAAAGCCTGAAGTCAGATACCTCTATGGCTTGCTCACATACATTATCTGAAAGCAAGCAAAATAATATTTTATTAAGGCACATTAGGGGATTTGAGCGAACAATGACCTGAAGTCAAGTACCCCTAATATAATGACATAAACTGATCTGCACGTAGGCGCCGGGCATGTTAATTTAAAATGAACAACAGGCAAGATTCAATACGTTATTGTAAATTAAACATTGAGCCTAAATTGCTTGAGCTTCAAGTCAGATACCTCTGGCTCGCTCCCAACAGTTGTATGTAAAAATAACATTGCCCATGTTAATGTTTTCGAATCAGAAAATATGATTTTTTTACTATTTTAGAATGGGAAGGGCCTTATATGCATGAGTCTAGCAGAATATATGACGAGACGAAACTCAATTCAATGCACGCGAGAATTCAAGAGGGGGGGGGAAAAGAAAAATGATACAACCGACGAAAAAGACGAACAAAATACACCGGTTCTCGAAACCCGGAGTCCCTCGCTTTCTAGGCGTGAGATATTACCACTGGGCAACAGAGACCTGTGTTTATGTGGATACCAAGTGAACGAGCGCTGGATGTATTTCAGTATATTTTCAGAGTTTCAAGCGGCCGTAATTATATTTTTTTAATATTTAGAATGGGAGGGCCTTTATATGCATGATTATATATAGCAGAATCTATGACGAAGCGAAACTAATTCAATGCACGCGAGGATCAAGTAAATGATACAACCCGAGAAAGTAAATTGGCAAAGTATTTAATAGAAGCTCGGAGAAAAACTGGCGAGAACAGAACTAAAAAAGACGAAAACATATACGGTCTCGAACCCGGACATTCGCTTTCTAGGTGTGTGGTGTGAGATATCCACTGGGCAAAAGAGGACTGTGGTTTGTGGATTACCAGTGAAAGAGAGCGCATGGAGTATTTCAGTCTTTAGTTCAGAGTTTCAAGCGGCCGTAATTATATTTTTTAATATTTTATTGGATCTCGCGTGCATTGGGGTGCATTGAATTGAGTGTATACGATTCCTTCCACAAGGCCTGGTTTCTACTTTCTGTTCTTGAATCTTGACCGAAAGCCGCTAGTTGGCACCCTAGCTGAAAGAATGGTGTGGAATTAGAGGTACAGCTCTAGTAATGGGAAAGCTGCCAACAAAACAAGCCCAAAACTCCCCATCCAAAATAGCCCAGGACCTATGCGGCTGTTGCTGCTTGTCTCAGACGAACTGGATATCATAGGTGCGCCAGTTCAAACCACTTAAAACGAGCAGCAGGATGACCGAACAAATGGCAATACTTAAACAATTCCTGTACACGTTGCGGATGTGCTGAAATGGGAAGATGAAAAAAATAAAAAAGCGGATGTCCAAATATGGACTGAACTAATTTCCCTCTGGGTTTTGATCTTGCCATGTAAGCAACCCATTATCATCAACAGAAAAACTTCACATCAAGTGGCTCATCGCTAATATTCTCATTCTCAAGCAATAAAGCGGAAATCAATAAACTCCTCATTGACTATCTTTGATTTAATCGATTTTGAAAAGACCCAAAGAAAGGGGGCTAGATTGAAATTAATTGGTCTGGTCCTGAAAGGGGCCATTTTGCAAAACACGGCTGCATTTCACAGAGAGCTATCATGTACTACCATGTTGGCATTATGATTTGCGGAATCATAGATTTGTGTGAACTTGACAAATTTGCACTGAAATTATTGTTCCCTACTGAATAAGGCTTGATTATACTCGATTCATAGATAGGGTGACCCCGTCCTTCTTAACACTAAGGACCAAGGGGTTTTCACTTCCGTTGGTGCCCTAAGGAAACACTTTCCCGAGGGAATTTTGCACGAAATTTCTACCACATGTGAAGGATCATAAGACAAACCCCAAATCAGCAATTAAAAATGAGATTTGTTAATTTGGGTTGCAACTTGTGGCAAAACATTGTTTTCAAACACGCGAAAATGGGCAAAAAGACGGATAATTCAAATGAGCCTTGCGCTTACATCAACATTTTGAAAACCTTATTTTATGTGGATATCTATTCTAGAAGACCCAAATTACTTATATTTAACACAAAACCAGCAGTTTTGGGGAATCCTGTATTTTTTACGGGTGTGCAAATACACGTCATTTCCATAGAGTTTGTACATAATGGTTTGGCAACGTACTGATGAAATTGTTGTTCAGCACTAAAGGGTTAATTATTTTTTGTTATATTTAATGTTACTAATAATTGTTTACGTACATGTATGTGTGAACTTATATCACCAAACAAAAAATTGGTTTTGGTTCTCGGTTTCTTATTCTTTTTATAAAAATATCTCAAATGACTTCCGTTAAGTGCCCCAAGGGGGGGTTCCATGGGACCCCAATAATTAACTCATTAACGGCGTGGCCGATTTTATTATTTTGGTATGAAAAGAAGAGCATTTAAAAGTCAGACAATTACAAAAAATTTCAGCGCAAAAAATCCCACGCGTAAAGCGGCAGCGCGAAACCATTCTGGGGGTCCCTAGGAACCCCCCCCCCCCCCTTGGTTCACTTAAGTGTAAGGAGGTGAAAAATCAATGAGGCCCAGGGACTTCTGTTAATCATGTTATTGAGAGCAATGTTAAGTCCTGAAATACACTATTTGCGTTTCCACCATGGAAGAAATTGTATTTTGTGGCAGGTGAGTGATTTAAAGCCCGGATTGTCCTCCAAGATAATCCGATGTGGCACGTGCATTTTCAATGCTTTCATTTCACGGTAGAGCTAGGTTGGCCCCTCTCGACTTATGGAAATAGGTCCCAAACTCTAGGGGGAAGAACGTATCAACACGAATAGAGTATATATGTTTGAATATTAGAGAAAAAAAAGCAGAAGGCAAGGCATCTCACGTTCAATCACTCAGGAAGTTGATCCACACTAGGTGATGGAATTGTCATCCCTGGTCGACTAACATGGCTTGTAACGACGGATACCGCACCGGCGACCAATTTGGTTAACTTGATGCGTTGATACGGACACGAAACTAGCACTTGCCTGGGCGGCTTACTGAATGGATCACCCGATGTGCAAACCAACAGAACTGGCGATGCGGCGAACTGCCATTCCGTCAAGGGTTGGTCAACGATTGCAAGACTAGTAGACGTTGAACATCAGCGTTGGTCCTACTCCACTTACAACCTAGTGTTGTGCTGGCTAGCGGCCAGAGAAGCTCCCTGGACCGAATTGGACATTGTTACGCTGATAAGAAAATACAGGTGCAGAATTTGGACTAACGGAAACACGGCCGCCATTACTTCCGGTATCAGGTTCCAGGACTGTACGTTGGCCGAAGAAACAGAATCCAAATAATTTCCATAACTTTACCAGTAGTAGATTCAGTCAATTCCTGAATAGCACGAGCCTGGATCTCGATTTTGCTAAATGATTTAATTGAACCAAAATTAGCTGCCGACGCTTTTCTTTTCGTACCTCTTTTCCTACCCATGGCGTTCGTAGCAACAAGAACCGGCAATAAAAATATTGCTTATATTTCAAACACCGCTGCGATGTAAACAGAAATAAGTTCTTACGATTGCTTAATTCGCAGGATGAAATGTTAGGTATATGGCCAGAATTTTGACGATTAACAGAGCCAAACATATCCTTGTAAAAGCAGACACAGTAGAGATATTTTTTGTCAAATGATCAAAACCACAACTACTCCTACGCAGATCTGAGCTATTGACGAAGGATTACCAGACAAATGCAAAGCCCGGGAGAAACAGAAGAGAGCCCATGGACAATGGCACAGGAAGCAAGGCGTAATATGATGGCTTAGAAGACGGCTGTATGCAAATAAGCCAAAAACCAAAAATTATGGTCAAATGGGCCCCAAATAAAAATTCTTTCAGCGGGACAAATACGTTTTCTTCGATAAATCTTCATAAAACGATATTATTTTGACCATTTTGGACTAATGGCGATTTGGGTTCTAGGTAAGGCTCAAAAACCATGAGATAAAAAAGGATGGAGCCGCGAACATCAAAGTTTACACTTTTGTTAAAAAAGTCATTTTCCCATGTTGAACCGAATAAGTAGCTGAATCGGGGCATAGGGAGGCAATAGCAGGGTTTTTTTTTTCCAGTTTTTTTTTTGTTGGGGAAAAATGTAGGAATTGCAGGTCTCATCATCAGTCGACTGCGCAGCAGGCGATCGCAAGTTCCCTCCAGTCACTTCTGTTATGGGCCAAGTTGGAGATAGGCCTTTGGTTGCAACATGTTGTTTGGATCCCCCAAGGAGCTTTGGAGGTAGGAGAGATATGATGTCTCTGTCGGCCTGCGCTTCCGCGTGCCATGCGGTGGTGTGTAGAAAAGAATATAACCGGTACTAAGCTCTCCCTCTGGCATCATTAGAATATGACCAAGAAAAGTAGCTGTCTAAGTCTACTCGGGTTTATCAGAGGCTCCGTACCTGTAGCAGCATCGATTTGGGCAGTTGGGACACGATCAATGCGCTTGACGTTCAGAATGATTCTTGTAGGCAAAATATTGACGAAAGAATTGACCTTACTCTCCAAATTGTTGTCAGCACCCAAGTTCGCAGCCATACAAAAATACGTCACGCATGTTGGGTTTGCGGATGCGTACTTTATGTCGATTGGTATACTTGCTTCTCATACGCGCTCCCACTTCCAAAATGCTGCCCAGCCAAGGGCTTTTGGTCTGTTAAGGTCTTTAGAAATGGAAGCCATCATACAACCCAAGATATTTGAAGTAGGAGCATGGTTGATGCACTTCGCCATAAACTTTTAGGCAGTGGAAGTGGGTTGCAGTTGGAGTAGTCTCTGTCAGCACCAATGCCATTACGACTTACCAGCTTATGGAAGAACTGGATTGGTGAACCAACTATGGATGAGGTATCAGATGCCATGACTCTCTTAAACAATGGAAAAGCTCCTGACCCTGACAGCATACCCCCAGAATCATAAGTGTGGAAAAAGAAGTCCTCTGCCAATATCTTATGACTCCTTGTGTTACATGCGGGAAGGATCAGTTCCCCAAGAACTAAGTGACGTCAGTATTACCACCCTGTACAAAAAGGGTGACAGTAGTGATGTCACATTACCGTGGGATCCCTTGATGAATCTCATTGGGAAAGTTCCTTGCTGGATCGCCCTCAACAGACTTGCCACCTCTTGCCAAACCGGCGTCTACCCAGAATCCCAATGTGTTTTAGAGCTGGAAGATCAACCATTGACATGAATATTCTCTTTGAGGCAAGATACAAGGAATAGTGTCAAGAGCAAAACCAACCTTCTACATGTTATTTATAGGACCTCACCAAGGCCTTTGAACCTGTCAGTAGGAAGGGCCTCTCACTTTACTTGAGAAGATTGGCTGTCCTCCAACACTGCGCAGCATTATTATGTCATTCCATGATGATATGAAAGGCACAATCCGATATGATCTACATCCGAAGCCTTCCTAATCTGCAGCGGACTCAAGTAGGGATGTGTACTTGCACCAAACATGTTTGGCATCGTTTTATCCCTCCTTCTTTCATATGCATTTGATGACGTTATGAAGGATATACCTACACACACGTTGATGGTAAATGTAAAAACCTATCCCGTCTGAAAGCAAAAACAAACAGTCGGAGTATTCTTGTGCGGGAAATGCTTCTTGCAGATGACGCAGCTTTGGTTGCACTCAGAAGATGCTTGGCAGACATCATGGACAGTTCTTTCATGCATGCAAAGGGAATTTTGGACTGACCATCAGTCTAAAGGACAATGTCATGAGCCAGGGAGTGAGAAAACACATTTCCATTAACATAGATAGTCACCTGCTTGAAGCTGTGGACTCTTTCACATATCTAGGGGCTACCATCACCAACAATCTGTCACTGGATACTGAACTAAACCAAGCGAAATTGGTAAGGCAACCCTGTAATGGCCAGACGGCAAGGAGAGTTTGGGAAAACAAGAAGCTAACACTGAATACCAAAAAATCAGGAGTCTCCAATTGTGTTCTTAGCACCTTGCTGTGCAGTATTGAGACCTGCTCGCTATATTCTGCACAAGAGCGTGCCTTAACAGTTTCATCTGCGATTGCCTCAGAAGGAATGATGGGAATCAAATGGGAAGATAGGATCCCAAACACAGATGTCCTTGATCGGCTACAGCTATACAGGCATCCATGGTCTACTGATGAGTCAGAGACGTCTGCGCTGTTTTGGCATGTGTACAGAATGGAGGATGGTCGCTTCCTAAGGATATTTTATATGGTGAGCTTGTCACTGAAACCCGATCTGTAGGCCGCCCCAAAACCTAGTGGATAAGGAGGTTTGCAAACGTGACATGAAATCGACTGAAATCAGCATGACTCCTGGAAAACGTTGGCTGCAGACCGTACTGTATGGAGATGGCTGTTGAGAAGGTTTTAAGAAAGAGTGAGGAAAGAGACATAAGCATGGAATCCCAGGAGAAAGCCCGGAAACAGCGTGTAGCCAGTTAATCATCCGCACTGCATTCAACATGTCATGCTCCAGATGCCAGAGAGATTGTCATTCAAACATTGGACTTGTTCAGTCATTTAAGAAAATGTTTCTAAAAAGTAAACTTTTTGCGAAGAGGGGCACGTGATAGTTTTCCTGTGTGATCCATGTAGTACGAGGACAGACGGTGCATAGTTGTAATCTCCTAATCTAAAGTGTCGGGGTGTGCAAGCCGAAGATGATCATGGGACAAAGAAAACTAATTCCAAGTCAAACAATCACACAAAATAATAATAATTCTTTATACACATGACAACAATTGCCATGAACTTTTCACGGAAGCTCACGATTATTGTACATGACCATGATTACATAGCCCATTACTATCGCCCTACAACGCTTCCGGGTCCCTAAACAGCATAAAATTACGAAGAAAAAACAAACATATTTCGTTAGTCCTTGCGCCACAAGTTCCCTACGCGTAACTAAACCAACATGCGCCGAATCCACCGTACGGTTGCACGGTAGTGACGAGGAATAATTTACTCGAATAAGGAAAGGATGGCCAGACACAAAGAAAGAAAATGGAATTACATTAACCGAATCAAATCGCAAATTCATAGCTAGCTCAGAATTACACAGGGGACAATCACGGCGACCACACTTAAGATGTCCGCGGAGATGTCCAGGTCAAAATTAGCAGCATTTGGGGGGCCCCAGGTCACATGAACAGTGAAAATTACAATTTGGAATCAGAAAAAGTGACGCAGGTGATCTGACATCAATGACTCGATTTCGCAATCCCACACCATGGGCCATGTACATGAAAAATAGGTCCTGGTAATCACATACCATCGCACCCTTAATAGCCTAAACCCGAGGGAGAGTTACAGGAAAAACATTTCCAACAGGGACTTCAGATTAAGTTGGAAAGAATGAAGCTACAATTTTGGAGGAATTTTTGACTCACTTTCGGGTATAAACGAAGGAAAACATTAAGATAACTTACATGAATGCACACATGTGTGTTTATGACCCTCACTTTTTTAACACTAAAAACGTAAATTTTATGAAATTCAGGTCCAAAAGATACATGGAATAGTATAACTTGACACTCCGCTTCGATGGGTGGGATGGACTCCGCAGTCCGTCCTCCTCTCAAAGAAAAGGCAGAAATTCGGGTTGGTCTCACCACCCAGCTTTCCAGGCACAAAAACACACGAAAATTACCTTGGGGAGCAATATGTGGCAGGTGAAAATCTCGTTCTCGAAAATAACGAGACAGGGCCGTGATTGGTCGACTGCCCATCGCGCCAGGCGAATATGCAAAACAAGAGGGGAACCGCACGGTGTGGAAACCCCCTTCTGGGTTTACATCGAGATAATATTAAAGTGTGTGATCATATAACTACACAGTATGGGACATGGAGTGATTTCACACTTTCCCATCCCCGCCACAATAATGTAGCTTCACACAAACGCCACCGATCCGTTTTCTGTTGGATTGTATTCTACCAATACCAAGACCAATGGATGATTGATGTGACTTGGAACATAGTGTTAACTCCAAGGCCATGCACAGAGCCCTGCAACACGCACAAGTTCAAAAGGGAATAGACAGGTAGTGGAAACCCCCACAGGACCTTCCGTGTTACACACGGAATTGCCACGTGTTCCCAATACAGGGCAATTGAAGTACACAATATAGTACAATGTCAGATCGGAATCGGAAGAAACCAAGCTATGTGAAATTGGGATAGGAACAAGGAAAAAAATGCTACAATTGTTATTGTGACTTTGAATTTGTTTTGTGATATTTTTAAGTTGGTAATGTTAGTTAAACCAAGTTTTTTAAATCCGGTTTTGTCCCCGACTACACGGGGGTGGTAAGCTAAACTCACACTCAGCAATACTGCGTGTGAGGATTTTGGAGCAAAAGATAATTGACCGGAAGCCCTTCCTAACGTCAATCCACAGTTTTCGGCGGTGGGCTAGCCTTTGGGCAACAATGCGATCATCAAGGGCAAGCATGTGCTGATGGCCGCAATTAGTCTCAGAGTGACGCCTTGTAGGTACCTCGATTTTCTCATTCTACCAGGGTAACCCAGCTACCCTCCTAATCAGATTTCCTTAGAATCCGACGGGGGTTGGACGGTAGCCGCGCATCGGCCCCTGGGAACAGTAGTACTGGTAACCAGGACCAGGAGAAGTCCATCAAAAAAGGAAAACCTGACCTGACACATTTTAAAAATTTTAAAACATAATTATGTTAATGTTAATTTTGACAACAATTAAATAATTAAAACATAAATGCAGAAAAGTACAAAAAGAGATGAGGATGATTACGGATACGACCACGGAAATAGTCCCACGGCCACCACGGAGGAGAATCGTGATTTCAATATGTTTATAGGCTATAAGCTTAGAATTGTATATAGTATTAGTGGTGCTATGCTTTCATGGCTTTTTTTCTAAAAAAAATATGAAAATCGCTTAAGAATCATCTACATTTGAGTTACGTCAAGTTTGTTTTACCAAACTATCTCGTTCTAATGCTAATTTGTTGTGGTATTATGTCAATAAATCTTTCAGATATCGTCTAAGTTCTGCCATATCACTCATAAACGTGACTCTTTGTCGACAAACTGAACTCGTAGAGATAAATGAAAGAGAACTGGAGTTTCAAGAAAAAAGAAACGCAAGTTTGGAGCATATTGAGTGATGCAATTTGAAGAAAATAAACTGAACATTGCAACCTGAACAAATTATGAAGTTTTTAATATTTTCCTGGTAAATACCAATATAAAATTAATCATGTTATAAATCAAACATCAAAATCTCAAAGAGAAGGGATGTTAAGATGAGCCTCAGCGTGTGAGGTCATTGATCTCTACATCCACGATGTATCCAAAAGTGCTTGAAAGTAACGTCAAACAAACACGTTATATATAACCCTATTTATATTTTAAAACACATAACACACACGTTACAACACTTATACACCATGGACCAAGCAGGTCATATATGCTACCATCTGATGAGTTAATTAAAACTATACGGGTCAAAAGTAATGAGTCCCCCCCCCCCCATGACCAAAGGTACATTTTTCTGGAAAAGTTAGGCTCTTTATGCATGTTAGAAAATGTAAAAAATATACACTGCAATGTACACATTTTAATGTGCAAACAGAAAACCCACAAAAGTGAACACTTCACCTGAAATGACGCATTATTAAATTTGATGGAGAATTTATTAAAAATGACACTTTCGGTATTGGGATTTTACAATAGAGAAAATCCCGGAGAGAAGTAGCGACATGTCTAGTGCAACACAGGAATGACCACCGGACACTTGATTTTGGTGCCCATGGATAGCTACCCATTGCTAACAACTACCGCCTGTCTAAAAAAATGACAAAATAAAAAACCGATCTTTTTCAATATAAATATCAACATAATATAAGTAAGTGGTTTTGTACATCACATTAAGTAGTCCAGGAATTTATATCTATGTACAGATGAGAAGGTGGAAATAAATAAGCCATAGCTGATTTTTCAGGATAGCTTTGTAATGTGTGAGAAGTAACATATCAAAAAGTCACCAAGCGTTCCCCTTGTTCTTATTGAGTAATAAGGGGTTAAAGTTTATACAGGGTTAAAAAAAATTCAAAATGGACTCAATTGGCTAAATAATGGGACTATTGTATTCTTTATTGTCACACTGATTAAAAAATGTATGGTTTGCAGGAACTTGTGACCTTTAGTTTTAGGAATATAGGCCTATTCTTTCAAGGTCCTAGTGGGGGTGAAAACTTTCAAAAAGTCCGATTTTAATGAAATTAATCCCAAATTAATCGTACATGTTGTACGGTCATATTATGGCAAAAATTCACAAACAAATAAACAATATAAATTATTTTAAAATATTGCATTACAGGACAGTGGCTTGACCTCCCATAGACCCTTATCGCAAGCCATAAAAGCATTAACAGTCACCAAAAAATGAATGTGACCATAAATCTTCCAATTTAAAAAAAAAAAAAAAAAAAAAAAAACACTTTTATACACTTTTCAAAAAGAAGGGATCATTCTGAAGCTTTACCCCCGGAATGACCTTGAACGTTATTCCCATATAGTTATGAAACGATAATTGGTAGATAGGTCAAAACTATACTTTTACTCCTTATGACATGACGCAAACATTGACTATACATTGAAGACAATTGAGACCATTATAAAATTTCCACCCTGTACAAACGTTACCCCTTATTACTCAATAAGCACAAGGGGGACTTTGGGGGATTTTCTGATTTTGCTTCCTTAAAAAGTAGCCAAACTATCCTAAAAAAATTAAACTATGGCTTATTATTTCCTGGTTTTTTCTATTAACTCAAGGTTTTCCAAAAAATTTTTGTTCTTCTTATTTGCTTGTTTCAATCGAGAGAAACTTCAGTTTACTGCGAGAACACAAACAAAAATTATTCAAATTTGAAACCGAATTGAAGTTGCTACAAAAAGGGATTAACTCAGAAGTAACTTTAAAAGTTTCGAAAACAGTTACGTAGGGTGCAATTAGGTTCTCAGTAGTTCTGGATTTAAGATAAAGTGTGCTGTTAAAAATCTACTTTGAAGGAGAGTGTTTTTTATGGTCTTGAAGTATCATGAAGCGCAAAGTCCTACCGACCACCGTGATACTCTGCTTCCAAATTTTTATGACTTCAACAATTAGTTAATGCACAAAGATAAGCAATATTTTATTAACACAGTTTTTGACTTGGAGTGTTTATTTTGGATGCAATTATATTCCTATATTATAATAGATACCACTAAAAACTCTGCCGTGC
>JAMKCH010039343.1:0-22269 GCA_023653785.1 Ophioderma brevispina | reverse complement strand
GGGGGGGGGGAGAATCAAAGATTTTCCGTTCTGGTACTGCATGAGGGATGATTATAATGTATGAGGGGTTGGGTCCTAGGGGCGGAGCTCCCGTAAGGTCACGGGTTTTGCCATTTTAGAAGCTAAAATTCGTGTTTTTCAGAGCACAAAATTCCCCGTTTCCTTCTTTCCGTCTCCCCTTCCTCTTTCTCCCTCTCCTGCCTTTCTTCTTCCCACTCTTCTCTTCTTTGCCCATTCCCTTCTTTCCCTTTTCCCTCTCTTCTTTCCCTTCCTTTCCCTCTTTTTTCTTCTCTCTTTTTCTCTTCTTTTCTGCTTCTTTTTTTCCTTCCCACTTTGGCTCCCCTTCTCGAATTGATTGTGTGTGTGTGGGGGGGTGGGGGGGCTACGCCAATGGTAGTGCCGCTTAAAACAAAATTGGGTAATTTTAGTCGACTTTTCATTTTTGAGCCACAAAAGCGGGGGGGGGGGCAACTTTTAAGGGACCTGAATAAATATTTTTTAGCCTGAAACCGCATGTAGTGTAGTGCATTTAGATTTTTAAATGATCTTCACCAGCTTTTTAAAACCCTTGCCATTAAGGCCCTACAAAATGAAAAAACCGGTTAAAGAAAGTCGCATATTTCCCACTGAACATGCGGTTGCCGTCTAAGTTCGGGTTATTTTAGTGACTTATTCATCATAAAGGGGAAGGGGGAAAACTTCATTTTTTGCTGTTTCCTGTCACAATCTATGCAGGTAGTGCTTTAGATCATTTAAAGCATTAACTTTGCTGCTGAAGGGACTTTAACTTACCTTACTTAATTCCCCTATAAAATGGAAACAATATATTTTCCCTTTACTATTGGCTATTTGACCCCCCCCCCCATGAAGACGAAAGGAGTAACATGGATAATGCTGATTTTATCCCATTTGAAATCCAAATGGTCAATAGCTCTGTGCACTTCAAACATCATAGCTGATTTAGTTGTGGAGTGCAAATACACTGTTCATACACACTTCCAAAATGAACGGTTTTCACCTAATATTACCCAATTGTTACTCAAAGTCACAACATTTTTAAAAATCTGAAATTTGGCGGCCATTTGAGAACGGAAAGGATATGAATTTCGTTTTGTAACCTCCCTTATCTACCCCAAACATTTATCCCTGAGGATAGTTGAGCAAAATCCAAGTTGTATGGTGAACTCCCTTCCTGTTTGGCCATATAAACCAACCTTATGAATCATTCATAATTGTATGTGTGGCATATCGAGAAATCAGTTATTGACAATTAATCTTAAAAAACCTTTGACTTTGGATCTAAAAATGTATAATACTGAACCGCCCTAATGTGGCTATTTCGCACATTTTGAGTGGTCTCTCACCTTCTAGGTACAACGGTTTTCTGTAATACAGTCAGTAGTCACTTTCGCCTCGAAAATGGCGGAGACCCCCAAAAAGGGCGTGGCCATTTTCAGCATTTTTGGCGTCAGTGGACTATTTTACCAACCCAAATATATGGTTCCTGGACCTTCAATTAGTGGATTCCGAAGAGTTTAGCTCTGGACAATATAATGCATACAAAAGTACCATGAGCTACTAGAGTATCGTAATTTCGCTGTGTGGAGATTGCATTCCTTCCACACAACAAATCTGTTTAACCTTCCTAGCAACTGCGTCATGTAACCATTAAGACAATTGAGGGGTAAAAGTGCCTTGCCCATGGGATAAACATGCGGCTCAGCTATACCTGTTCAGTGTAAAATGGAACTTGACCCTGTTTTTAAAACCCACTATGTATATCTTGTGGAGAGATGCTGCCAAGTTACATTAGGCTACTGAAAGTTGTTCCCAGTTTTCCCTCCCGTTTCCCCCGACTCTCCCGGTCCCCCCAGAAAGAAATGCGATCAAATAATTCATTATTTCCAATAATTTCCATTATTGCCTATTTCTAACTGTTTAAGACAAAAACGATTGTTTTAACGTGATCGTACCATGAATGATGCCTTTTAAAGCACTGTTTACGATGAAAAAATGGAGTAAAAAATCGGAAAAGTCCATTTTTCTAGATCAATTACCAATTTACGTTGGTTCCCGGCTCCTTACCTACTACCGTTTGTGTTGTCTATTAAACCACCGATTGATCGATTGACAGGTAGTCTTTGCATATGCTGCGTTAACTATGATTTAATGAATTATACCCATACACACCACACGGCGCATTGACTCGAAACTAGGTCTAGTCTCTCCGACAGGCTAGGCTGCATATCAACCACGTCAATTGACTAAGTTTACACTTACAGCCTATGTGAAGTATCATCCAGAGACAACATGATGGCTTACGTGCTTTCCTTTATTTGGCATTTACATGTATGTAGTTGGTCCAATTTTGTTCCAGAAAACTGTGTTGGCAAACAACTTTCTAAATAAGTGCTTTATCAAAGCACTTCTATGTGTACCAATGTTCCCCTGGTCCTAAGTATGTGTCTCGTGTCCTCACAACAAGCATACTGCGTTAACTGCATCAATAATGAAATCTGAAAATAATGAATAATTGAAACATTCCCCATCTCAGTCATGAAAAAAAAATGAAACGGGAAACTGGAACTCAACGTTTCAGTCACTTAGTGAAATCTCACAGCTACTTAAAGTGGGTGTTAAAGCAGGAACTTAGTCAAATGCCAGTTTTTAGTTTTTTTTTCATGTTTAATGGCATTAACATGTTTCTTTCCATCTATTTTCACATAATCTATCTATATTTATTTTTTCAACTCGTATTTTTTCATTTACTTTTTACATGTAGCATTTTTGACCAAAAACAATCACATGGGGCTGAATTGCAAAAGGGCGGGTAATTTCGCGTCTGTGCTATTCGGCGCGCGCGATGTAACGAGGGCATCAGAAACGCCTTGATGCATCGATCGATAGGACGCCTGTCCATGGTAAACGTGTATGAATTGTAAAATGGTTGCCCACGTGATATGCGTTTTTCAAACAAATTGGATTTTAATTTCACGATTTGAGCCTCAAAATTGTTGAATTTTGATAATAAGTATCCAGATGATGTACATTTGACCTGGTGCAGAAGGCAGTTTGAAGATAAAGAGATGAACGCTTGTGTTTTGGAATAAGGTCATATTTTGTAGCGAAAGGGTACAATGATGTGGACAACAATGGCGATTTCTCTGTTTCACTTTCGGCGATACTTCGTGATTTCGGTTCCAGTGTAACTCGAAATCCATATCAGCAACAGGTACGATGAAATGCATCGTATAGAGCAAACAAAATCTAGGGTCGGTATTTTTAGTTTTTCATTTGTTAAAAATCTTGGATTATGTCACCTTTGAACAATCTGGCGTTGTTCCAAATTGAAACACGCGGTTTTGGCCTCTTTTGGCAATAATGTGATAAATAGTGCTGAATTTACAAAATGGGAAATACCGACCCTAGAACTAGGATTCCTGGAATACAAAACGAACAGCACATTTTTATAACTTTCTATATTTTATTATAGGGAACCCAAAAAAATGAGTGAAAATCACCATTTTTTTATGATTTTCTCAAAAATTAACGTATTTTGGGGGGAAATAATTATCCATTATTTGGATTCCTTGCATCATTTTCCCCCTTCTCAATATGTATACTTTTATATATGTTGGAACAATATTAGAGATACGGCAAAAACATTTCCTTTTGTTCCTGACTTAACAGCCACCTTAAATAGTAGTCTACCACAACATTACATGATGATCTTGGTCATCTTCAATGTGTAACGGCAATATACTTTATCAAAGGTCATATTCCATCTTCAGCAATAGATTTATAACAGGGTCAACCCACACCCTACTGATCATAGGCCAATGCTTTATATTAATGCATCACTGGGAAGCATCAGGGTGACAACATAAAGCGACAGATCTATGAACAAATGGCATTCTTGTTTAGTTATTAGTTTTAAAATTGTCAATTATCTAAATGTCCCACTTTGTGCTGGTCCTAAAATTCAATATTGATTATTTCTGTGATTTGTATCAAACCATAATACGCACTTGTACCATACCAACAGTGGCTGTCAGAAATCTCAGCTCCAAGATTGGGTCGCGCAGCGTGATGTGCGTCCAACTCGCAATCACAAATAATTCTTGTAACGTCACCATCATTTTTTGTAATTGGTCGAAAGGCGTGTGCCTGTACTAAACCTTGCGATTTAATTTGCATAATACATGTGGCGCGTATGACTTTCCTGACCAATTCTGGCAGCAACTGTAATCATCATTATAGCTTACCTCATGTGCAGAGGTGTTTTGAATCAATCCCATGATGTGCCTACACCGTACTGGTACTAAACACAATGTCAGTACTTAGGGAAAAAAAGTGTTCCACAAGTCCTCAAGATATTTCCTATCATGGCGAAAAATTCCCTAAGTACTTATGCTTTGTGGGCTAAAATGAGCGTTAAAGTCAGGTTTTTATGTTTAAGAATGGAATTTTATGTGATCACAATGACCCCTCTGAGGTGAAATTTCCCAAACTGTGCATTGTGGGATTGACTCAAAACACCTCGGCCTCCTTGTGAAAGAATTAAATTTCTTGAACCTTCTCATTCTCAAAATGGTTAATTTCCAAAAAAACCAAATATTTGAAAAATTCCTGCCTCATGTACGGAATGTGTGTTTTTATATCAGTTCTACTTGTAGTTTTTAATTCTTAAATTGCGATCAATGCACTTAAATATCCTTATACTGTTGCCCTAATATCTTGTACAGTTCGACATGCGCCCGCTTCCCCGCCAACACGGTACGCCACATAATTCATGTGACGCTGCCACACAAGTCAACACACAAGTTTATGTCCAAGAAATAATGAGCCCGAGTAAGTGTAACCCTTTACAAGCAGCTAAAATTTATTCAAAAATTTTTTTCTCAAGCTACCTCTATGAAAAAAGAAACGTCGTAGTGTCCTAACAACGGCCCCATGGCGGTGGCCATTTTTCAAAAGAGGGGTCGTTTATTACAATAAAAAATGGAAGGTCAAAAATCCCCCCCGCAAAAATCACCTTACAGTGTTTATAAAAGATTACTGGGCCAGATTAGTACAACGAGTCATACTGAATTTCGGGCATGTCAGACAAATCATTATCAATCTTTTGCATTTCACATTTACTAATCACCCTCATTTCTATGTATAACGACATTAACATAAGTCAAATCGTGTAGCGCGAATCCCGACAAGAATATCTCCAAAATTCCTGCAAAATATTTTTTTCACGAATCACAGTATTTCAGGAGATAAATAACAAGTACAAGTTAGTTGCATAATAAATACTGCGGCCATTAGATTAGGGTTATTTTTCTTAGTGTAAATTTACTTCCGACGGCAGCACTGCGTCGACAAGTCCATGAGTCTATCACTTTAATACAGTGCTGATTCTACGCTTTTCATGCATTTATGCCTTTACGTCGTGCCGACCACCATTGTCAAAAAACGTCGTAAAGGGTTCCCTGTACTATGGTCCAGATGTCGTTATACTCATGAAATCCACGAACAGCAATTTGACTTTGGTAAAAGCATCTTGATGACAACAGCGATTTAGATATGGATACGACAGTCCCGGCCATCGAATCATGTGAGTAAGGTAAACTTACTCATTTTCTTGATTGTTTTATTCCAAAAATCGTAGGGGGGGGGCGTTTATATTAGAAGCAGGGCGTTGATATTAGGAACAACACTGTAGAGTAAACTTCCTTCCAGTGCTAATAAAGACATGTGAATTGTGAATTTTTGAAGCAATACTTGCTATCTAATTTTGCATGCCAAATATTTAATTGCCCATAATCCAACTGGGGTATGGATGAATATATAAGTTGTACAGTGTTTTTAAAATAAATTTTTTGTAAATTTTCAAAATTATGCACTTTCCATTGATAATAATATAATATTTTGAAATCGGCAAGAAAAATGCATTCATATTAGTACAAACAGACAGTCTTTAGCGGTAACTTCTACCAATCCCATTGGTAAGCAAATTTGGGGACACAACTTGGTAATGTGGGTAGTTACTGGATGCATAGTACGATTGCACTATTCTTCGTCTATTTTTTGAATTAGTAATGAGCTCATTTGCGTATTTGCTGCCACCAGGTGGATCTTGCAAGTTTTAACCTGCAATCTTTTTTAGATGGCTTACAATTTGTCCAGGGCATTTGGTAAGCCTCTCAAAAGCCACTACAAGGGTTGAAAGTTAGTTAAACCAAAGTTTTAAATCCGGTTTTTTGTCCCCACAAATGGGGGTGGCCGGATACACACTCAGCAATACTGGCTGTGTGAGGATTAACTGGAGCAACGATCTTGACCGGATTGCCCTTCTGACGTCATCCACAGTTTTAGGCGGGGGGCCTAGCCTTTGGGCAACCAGCCCCTAATGCATCGCATTTGCTGGATGGCCGCTATTAGCTCTCCAAAGCTGACCGCCCCTGTTGGTAGATCTTTTTTTTATTTACCAGGGGTAGCTGGTTACCCTCCTCATCAGAATTTCCTTTAGAAACCCACTGGGGGGTAACTGTTTAGCCGCCGACAACTTGGGCCTGGGACAGGTAGTACCTGGTTACCAGGATAACGACAGTAGGCAGGCTCTCAAAGGAACCTGACCTGACAGAAAGGCATTAAAAAATTCCCAATTTGTGTAGCCTTAAAGTTCATAAATTTCTTTGCATGATCAATTGCATTTCGGTGCATACTTTAATTATGGAAATTTAGTACTTGCTTAGGATAGTTAAATTTCAGAAATCAAAATTTGGTCAAACTGTGAATACGTAATATGTGTTGACATTGCATGGTGTGCAGCACGGTGATTTCTGTATATAATCCCATTTCTTCCTGTCGTAATTTTAAAATCACTTACACATACAAAAACTGTTCATCCTTCCAGTTACAGTACGCATAAAAAATAACTTCAAAAATGAAAATTTTGGGTGATAATCTAAATGCAAAGTGGTGCATCTGTATTCACCATGGATGTGCGAGAAGAAAGTGAAGGTGAGCAATGTTGCAAATAAGAGGAAGGGAAACATGTTCTTCCCACACCAACCACTGCTCACACAATGACATGTTTGTATCTGTCTCTAATACCTCAAAGCATCATTTACATTGGTTCCTGTGTACACTTCAACTTGCTGGTTCAACAAAAAACAACAGTATATAGTGATTACAAGATGATCCCTGTAAATTACATGTTCACAATCTCTCTAGCTCTTTTGTGACTATGGATTTCCTAATCTGATGCAGATTTATAAATTTTGATTTGAAAGCAGATGTTTGGCGAGGTTGATGCATGGTGGATTATTGGCTTCCAATTTCTGTAATATCAAATGGTAAATGAGATTTAGATTTATATTGTTACATGTGAAACAAAGTGTAAGGAGTTGTATAAAAGTTGTATGACTGAAAATTATTACAACTCTGAAATTTGGGTTTCTACTGCCATATGTTAAAATGCGTAAACTAACTCTTGTGCATTTCATGAATATAGATGAGGTGACATCAATGTTTACAAACACAAGTTAGCACCTGGTCTACTGACGGTTAGAGGTCAACGCCTATGCCCATACAGTTTACAGCATTCAGTAGCCTTATCACGCCTGATTGAGCACGAATTTTTAAAAGCACAATCCCTGCCGGGTGATCACGCATACTGTCGGCAGTGCTTTGTTCGTTGCCCGGCGTGACGTCACATGTCAACCTCATCTATAGTGACCCTGACGAAAGCAGACTTTAACCGCTGTATTAAGTAGTCTGATGAATTTGTCAGAGTCACTAAAAGGCCACACAATGATGTATTTCTAGTCTTATATGAAAGTAAATATTGAATGCTGTATGTGATGGTAAAATATTTTTGGATTGTTTTTAGTCATTTACTTTTAACTCAGCAGTTGAATTCTGCAGTTTATGTCTGGGTGATTAATGTGTTGATTGTTCTATATCTGTCTGTTCATTGGTCTGTCTCTCTTGTATACTGTTGCTCTGCAGTGATTGTGTCGCCCTGCAAGGATTTGCAGGATGCACTACCAGTCCTCAATTCTGTCTGACTGTGTGGCTGTCTGCCCGTGTTTTTAAAGGTTTAAGGTAACCTTTGGGCTCATTCGAGAAGTAAAGGTGCAATTGATACCAAACTTGGTCATAGATTCCTCTGGAGAGACCTCATATGATAATAAGGTCAAGGGTCCATACCCACAAGGTCAATGTCATTTGAGGTCAAGTTATAAAATGGGCTGAAATGAAAACATCAAATTGCATAAATGTGAAAAAGTTGAAGTCCAATTGCAACCAAACTTAGCCATAAATAACATGGGAATATCATATGATTAATACGGTTCAAGGGGTCACTTGCACAGGTCAAAGGTCACCTGAGGTCAAGTTATAAAATAGGAGTAAAGGAAAAGTGGATCGCGAAAGCAGGCAACACTTGTGGTTCAAGAATCACTTGTTTAAAATGTCTGTATATAACCATTTACAATGTATGATATATTTTGCAAATTCGTTGAGAAACTTTACATCTTAATATACATATTATATTTATTCATTGAGAACAAGTCCATTGTATATAGTAAATACTTCATCAGAAGCTGTTACTTTTTTCACAGTTACTAGACTGCACATTTTTCCAAGATGTAATAATAATCATACTTTATTCATGGTCAAACATGTTCAGTCACAAAATTGGTCCTCCACATGGCCATAATAAAATACTTAAAAAAAACGAGGCTAACATAATAAACGTAATCACACTTGTTCTTAACCACTAAATTCAAGGCAGTTCATTGGTTATTTACCTTTTGATAGATTTACCATCATCCCACTCTCCCTCTCCAGTTGATAGTTTTTGTTGCTATCACTGCACTGCGCCAAAATATGCATGCGCCAGACCTCGGACTCGCTCATTTGTTTATAGAGTGAACCTAACAATCACGTTCAGTTTAATGAAAAACTCAAGTGGTTGACGATGAAATGTGAAGTTAAACATTGTAAGGTACAGAATTTATATCGTGATATAAAACCAATATTAACTGCCTTAATTAGTTGGGACGGTTGAAGATATCAATCAGTGAAAGAGGATGTCCCATTCAACTCCGTGGGGTATGGCTTGTGGAATGGAACAGTACATCTTTTTCATTTCGTGATGATATTTCAACCATCACACTTACGGTCTGAAGTTAATATTTGTATAATATATCATAAATTTTTTCAACAAAAAGGTGAGCACGCCACTGTAATAAACTGCCTGACCATTGCAGTGGCTCGGCAATTAGCGCCCCATAATACGAATAGGCATTGGCAGAATGGATAGTAACATTATATGAATATCAAAAATAGTTGATTTATATGCTTTATTCCGTCTTATTGAACGTTATAGGCCTTTCAGATATGCTGGTGCTCGAGTTCAAGATGTCAGAGATTTTTAATTTTTTTTTTTCCAAAAATAAGATTATGCATTTTCACGACTTTACTGGAAGTTTGAATCAGCAATGCTACAAATAAGTCCAAAATAGCATAGCTTACATTCATACCAGATATCAAGAGCAGTTTATGAAGGCTTTTGGGAAATTTCAACATTGACATAAGGGCAGGGGCCCCAAAAACTTTTGTGCAAAAGGAGGCAAGAACCCCCCCCCCCCACACCCACACACACAATGTGCAAAGGAGGTAATATCCCCCACGCCACACACAAATATACATAACTTCAAACAACAAATGTAAGACATGAAGGCTTCACATGATCAATAAAGTTTGAGCCTTTTCAAGAGAAGAAAACCACTTCAAAATCGTTACAATTGTCGATTTTTGATGGCCAATTTTGTGGCCATGTAATGTCTTTGTATGACAAATCAGGGTTTTAACATGGTACTCCATGTTGTATGACTGCTTGTAAATTTTCAATGAACAACGTCAAGATCAGAACATAGTTTACAATTCTAAGTTTGCCCTTTTGAAAATCATAGTTTAATTATAGAATCAATTCTAATAAAAAATAGGTATAGAGACAGGTTGGTAATATATCAAAGTAGTGAATTCCTGTATTCAAATTAAACTTTGTCTTTTTTTTTTTTTTTTTTTTTTTTTTTTTTTTAATTTAAGTGTTAATGCAGTTGTCATAAAATAAAACTTTTGAAATTTACTGTATATGTGAAGATACCCATCATGTTGTCAAGATACCACTTTCGAAGCATCTCAGAGGATTTGTTTGAACAATACCATGCATTGCAATTTGCCCCTATACTCTTACTGATTACAAACAACTCATGTCAGTAGTCCTTAGGGATAAAAAGTGTACACGGACGCTATAGGAATCACAACACATTTATGATCATGCTTAAAAATTCCCTAAGTACTCTAACCACTTTGGGGGTGAAAATGAGTGTAAAGTCAGGGTTTGTATGTTAAGATTAGGATTTTGGTGGGATCACATGCACCCCTTATTGAGGTGGAAATTTCCCAAAATTGGTGCTTATGGGAATTGACTCAATCCACCCTCTGAAGCAATTTATCCAAAATCTTCCTCCAGTGTGTTTAGCACCTATTAGGATACTCCTGATTCTACATTAAACATTGTTTTATGTTATGTGTTTATATTACTTTAATTGAATGTATCTCTTTTGTACAAAATTTGCAATGTAATATATTTCAACAACTGTATGGAATTTCATCTATTGTAGATAAGATCAAAGTGCAATACAGTAGTTTTTACCTGTAGAGGTTCCTGTAACACATTCTTACTTTTTGTGGCCCGGTTATTTTTTTTTCACAAATTCCACAAAGAGGTTTTGGCTCTCAAAACTTCTTGGGCAAATTACCCATACAGAGAATGCTAATTTGCCAAAAAATTCTTGCCACTAAAATTCATTTGTTTGACAGTATGATTTCTCAATGTTGGGGGGGCCTATACTGTACTAAAAACATGTCCTACTTAGGGATGAAAAGTTTTCACGAAGTTTTGTAAAACCACAAGACTGACATTTCATGATCATGCAAACAATTATTAAGAACAACACCTTGTGGGCTAAAAATGAGGTCAGGTTTTTATGTGTTAAAATAGGATTTTTTGTGGATCACATGACCTATGAGTGAATTTCACGACACCGGGGCATTGTGGGATGGACTCAATACCCCCTCTGGTACAGTGGAAGGTGGAGTGATTATGAGCTTGCAAAGTGGTATTCTCTAGTGAAGTAACCAAACTCATCTTTTTTTACATCAAAACTCCTAATAAGCATTGTTAAGTAAAAGTGGGGAAATGCTATCACAATTGTAATGTAAGAAACCCCCATCGCCAAGTTCACCTCCCTTTGTCCTTACAACAATATACAGGGTGACCCAATATAAATTTTTTTTCCCCAAAAGAAAAGGATATTTTCCACTTTTTTTGTAAGGTTGATATCTGTGATTTATTTTATCATAAGGAATGGGTAATTGAGCATCTGGATGCAAAAAAAAAAATTCATTTGGTTTGAGGGTCTCAAGATTATGGTCCACTGAACAATGAGTCAGCAAAAACAGACTTGTCCACGGAGGATCATTGTTTTTAGGCATGGAAATCCCTAGCCCCCACAACGAGCAGATCGCGAAAGCCGGCACACTGTGTTCAGAATCACGTGGTTTAAAATGTCTGTATAAACCATGTACAATGTAGTAATATTTTTCAATTCGTTGAGAAACTTCCATATTAATATACAGATTATATTTATTCCAGTAGACAGTCCATTGTATATTATGTAAATTCAAATACCTGTTAATTGTCACAGTACTAGACTTGGCACATTTTTCAAGATGTAATAATATCATACTTTAGTCATGTCAAACATGTTCAGCGTCACAAATTGGTCCTCCACATGGCCATATTAAAATACTAAAAAAAACGAGGCTTAACATAATAAACGTATCACTCTTTTACATAAATTCAAGGCACGTTCCATTTCATTGTTATTTACCTTTTGATAATTGACCTCATCCTCTCCATTTGATAGTTTTTGCTACCCTGCACTGCGCCAAAATAATGCTGCGCCAGACCTCGGACTCGCTCATTTGTGTATAGAGTGAACCTACACTCACGGTTTCAGTTGTACTGAAAACACTCAAAAGTGTTGACGATGAATGTGAAGTTAACATATATAAGTTTACAGAAATTTATTTTAATATATTAGTGATATAAACAAATATAACTGCCTGAAATTCCAGTGTGAGGTTGAAAGACATCACTCAGTGAAGTTTATTCCATTCAACGCGTGGTACTGGCGTGTGGATGGAACGATACATCTTTCACTTCCGTGATGATATTTCAACATCACACTTACGTCTGAAGTTTAATATTTGTATAATAGAATCATAAATTTTTTTTCAAACAAAAAGTGAGCACTTTGTATCAACTGCCTGACCATTGCATGGGCTCGGCCAATTATAGCCCCATAATACAGAATGGCCTATGGCAGATTTTTGATAGTAACATTATATGAATATCCACAAATAGCTGGCCTTTATATCTTATCCGTCTTATGACGTATAGGCCTTTCAGAACAGTGGCGGCCTCGATTCAAGATGCTCGAATTTTTTATTGTTTTTTTCCAAAACTTATCTTTTTTTAAAAAAAGAAAAAACCTAAAAAATTAAAAAAAAAATGCATACAAATGAATCAAAATAGCATACTCATACATTGCATACAGAATTATCAAATCATTTTATAATGGCTTTTGGGAATTTCAAAAATTGACATAGGGCATGGGCCCAACCATTTTGGCAAAAGGAGGCAATACCCCAACCCCCCCCCCACACCCACCAGACCCACACTGTTGCAAGGAGGTAATATGTTCCCCCACGCACACACACAGATCATACGTCAACAACCATCTGTTAGACGGAGGCATCACATTCATCAATAAGTTTTGAGCCTGTCATAGAAAAACCACTCACTTCAAATCCTGTTACAAATTTGTGAGATTTTGATTGGCATGTTTGAACATGGTTAATTTCTTTGATATGACAATCAGTGTTTATACATGTTCTCCTGTTTAGGACATCTTGTAAATTTTCAATGCACCACTTTTCAAGATAAGAAACAATTTACAATTCTATATGTTTGCTTGCAAATCATATTTTTAATTATAAATTTTGTATTTTGCAAATTGAAACGGTTCAAATCGTCAATATCACCAATATTTGTTCAGACTTGTAATTCAATTAAACTTTGTCATTGTAAAGTGTCTTTGATTCTGCTGTACAGTCCTTGGTCACTTTTTATATGCATTTTGTCATAAACTTTGAAATTCTAATGTATATGTGGTAAGATACCCTCATTTTGTCAAGATAACACTTTGAAGCAATCTCATAGTATTTTTGAACAATCCCATAATGCATTGCACTTTTGCCTATACTCTACTGTACAAACTCATGTCAGTACTTCGGGATACAAAGTTACAAGAAGCTATAGTATGCACAACACATTTTAGATCATCCTAAAAATTCCCAATACTAACACTTTGGGGGTGAAAATGAGTGTAAATTCAGGGTTTTTTTATGTGTTTAAGAAAGGCTTTTGGTGGGATCACATGACCCTATTGAGGTGAAATTTCCCAAACTGTTGCATTATGGGATTGACTCATTCCACCCTCGGAATCAATCTTATCCAAATCTTCCTCCAGTGGTGTTTAGCACCTATTAGGATACTCAATGATCCTTACATTACACATTTGTTTTATGTCTAGTGTGCTTAGTAGCTTTAATTTGAATGTTCTCTTTTGTTCAAAATTTGCAATGTACTATATTTCAACAAATGTTACTGAATTTCATCTATGTAGATAATCAAAGTGCAATACAGTGTTTTTTAACCTGTAAGTCTGTACACATCCTTAATTTTTGTGAGCATGTATTTGTTTTTTTCAAATTCCACAAGAGGTTTTGGCTCTCAAAACTTCGTTTGCAAATTACCCGATACAGAAAATGCTTAAATTTGCCCCAAAAATTCTTGCCACTAAATAATTTGTTGACGTAGATGCTCCTGTGCCCTATACTGTACTAACACATGTCATTACTTAGGGATGAAAATTTCAAGAATTTTAAAACCACAAGACTGACATTTCATTATCCTGAATGGCAAACAAATTATTTATACCAACACCTTGTGGGCTAAAATGGAAGTCAGGGTTTTTTTATGTGTTTAAAAATATGAATTTTTTGTGGATCACATGACCTATGAATTGAAATTTCCCGAAAACCGGTGCTGTGGGATGGACTCAATACCCCCTCTGGCTTGCATGGAGTGAATATTACGGAGTGCTGCAGAGTGTTATTTCTCCTATTGAAGTAAACAACTCATCTTTTTTTATCACATCAAAACTCACTAAAGCATCTGCTTATTTAAAAGTGGCAATGCTATCACTTGTAATTGTAAGAAACACCCATCGAAAGTTACACCTCCTCTGTCAGACAACATATACAGGGTGACCCAATAATTTTTTTTCCCAAAATGAAAGTGGATATTTTCCACTTTTTTTTTTAATTGGATATCTTGATTTTATTTTAATCATAAAGAATGGGTAAATTGAGCATCTTTGACTGAAAAAATCCATTTTTGGTGATGGTTCTCAGATATGGTCCACTGAAACATAATCAGACAACAGACTTGTCCACGGAGCATCATTTTCTTAGGCAATGTATCCCCAATGCCCAAATTCGAGCAGATCGTGTCCGTGGACGCAATCTGCTCGTGCATATCACAATTATTTTTTTTATTTGGAAAGCCTGCACATGTATATTGTCGGGCCTTTATGATGGCCCCCCGGTCTTGCAACTTTGATTTGATTGTTGTGTGATAATATATTTTTGCCATCTTAAGATGATAATTATAGTTGGTGTTGCCTATTTTATTAGTCTTTCGCCTCAATGAGGGCGGGAGACTATTAGTTACTCTGGCCGCCAGATGGTCGTCCATCTGAAAATTGTTTCCTCCGTTTCCTTGTTTCCAAAATTACCCGTTTTTTTCAACATAATACTGCTATTCGGCTATTCGATGTACGGCGAGCCTCTCAAGTGCGGATAAATTGGGCTGTTTGTGGCAAATTTAAGGTCGCCTGAGCAATCACTGTTTGACCTTTGGTTGATACTGCAACACCCCCGGGCATATTTGGGATTTTGTTGGCCTGGCTGGTTTTTTTCCCGATATTATGGTCCAGGACCATAAGGCAGTTATCTCAAAAGGCAGCTATAAAATGTACTATTTTCTATTTCCAATTTTCAATCGCCAACTCTTATGTTTTCAATTATTGGCAATCTTTACTCGAAGAAAAAGTACAGACGCACGCCACGCATCCGGCCGTCACAACATCGCTCTTTGTAATACTACTTTAATACAGTTAACACGCACATAAAACGCACACATATCATAAATATAGCGCCGCTATGAGACAAGTGACATCTCTCTCTGGCTCTGCTCTGCTCCAGGACCATTTCTTCGGGCCAAAAACGCTGGGTTATGCGAGAGATATCTTCTCAGCTAAAACCAACCTTTATTGCTCGATACCGCAAGAAATACTAGTTTGTTATATAGCCTCCGTTTTCTGATTAAACTTTAAATATTATTTCCCTCCCTTTTATTTGAGAAAGATTTCTTCACAGGAAAGCACTTTGTTTACTATAAACGAGAGAAGGGGAATACCCCTAGTTGTTTTTGCTACGTGGCACCTTTTCGATTGCACAAAGAGAAGGGGGAATTCCCAAGATGTACACTAGTAACTGAGTCAGCTTGTGTACTGCTTGTAGATCAAAAATTGCAAGATCGGAATCCATAGAGTTATATATATGGATGTATTAATTCGGGTGAGATTCGTATTGGTCGCTAGTGTAAGATTTTTTGTTATGCATGAGGATATGTAATGAATATTGTTATAACGGGGAACTAATCTGTGAGGTATTTTACATTCTAGCACTGGAAGGACTCTCTGCCAGCAACCACTAGTAACAATAGCTAGAAGATAGCTAGTTTTTAAAGATACCGTAGTGCCAGGATATATATACCAATGTGAGCAGAGTGCTAGAATTATTCTACTGTCGTCTTTGAAGAGCCAACGTTGCTGAATCAAAATAGGATTCCAAATTGGTGGACAGATAGAATCGTGGTGATTATCTTGGACTGATATACTTGTGGATTATCGTGAGGGACTTAATTTAACTTGTCGTCTGGAACTGCTTGACAAAAGTTATCTTCAGGACTGAGAAGATTCCCATGGATTACCTACCTGAAGAGTTAATTATGTGAACTTTTTCATACTGGACGTCATTTTGTAGTCTTCGCTGTGAGACATATCATCGCTGAACTGCACGCTGCTTGTGGACATTACTGGACCTTCTTGGGGACTTAGGTATCAGTCTGTTAAATGTGTGTAATTGTGTAATTTTGATTTATGTAATTTTTTGCGCCATACAATTCTGAAACAAATCAAGTAATATTCTTAAACTGTTTATTATTATCATTAGATCATTGTGTCACAGGCTCATTTATTGTGTTTGAAAGGTATTTCTGACCTAGACGTCCACGAGAACGTCATAACCGAATACTGTTGAAATGCAGCATCGATTTTGCTTCAGAGTTAGAGTTTGTGGACAAATTGTTTGAGGATACTGATACTCCTCGTTTGTTTGATATTTGGAATATGGATTATATGTACAGATTTTGTTTCAGAATGAGTTGAATGTTGCTTTAGTGGTGTGCATCACCAGGTCACTGTATCGTTACGTGTGTGCCAATGACGGCGGGGTTGTACACTTGCGTGCGGCCTGCCGGCTGCCCCGAGCTCGGCGTTAAGTCTGACTCGAAGCGGTAAGGAAAATGTGGTCCTTAATACGGTAATCTCACACTACATTCTCTGATTGAAGCTTCATTTTTATTTTATTTAACATAATGGTTTTTCTTTTGCAAAATATTTTTAAAAAAAAAAAAACTTTGTAAGACCAAATAAAACTAAGCTAAATTAAACTAGGGCTGCAGGTTGAGTCTTTGGAACTTGCATAACTGCAACTTTCATAGATGTTCTTTGCCTGGCGACCAAGGACATGGGTCTTGTTCAGTTTTTCTGCTTGGTAAAATATTTTTTCAGCATTTCTATTTACTTGTAATTCCCATAGAACTTGTCTGACCAAGTTTAATGCAGGAGATAGAGGCCAGTTATAGCCCTGTATATAGTTGCAATTCAAGTTGGTCGTTTAGGGAGGCCAGCCTGGCCTAGGGCTACTCCAGTCCCAGGTCTAGGCCCTAAGCCCTAAGGCAAGGTTAGAGCTTAACACCGACAAGCATTACAGGTGATCACTTATATGTTATATAATCAAGTGCTTTTCATTCATGTATGAATCAAAGAATCTTTCATTTGTTGAAAATATGGAATATTTCATTATATTCAACTTCGCTTGTGCCGTAAGACATAAGCGAAGTTGAATGAAACATCCCTTCTTTCAACGCATAAAAGTATTCTTACCATACCGAGGGAGAGCGTGGCCCAATGGTTAGGGTATTAGCCTTTGGTGCTGGATCTGCAGGGATTTAATTGGGTACTAAATTCTTGCTGACAAAATTCATTATGATTATCCAATTAAAAGTCGCCCATCCAAAATCAAATTGTCACGTGTAGCTTGCTGGCCAATGTCACGAATATAGCCCGGCTATCTGCTATTAGATAGTGTGTCAAATAAAAAAAAATACCCATTAGGCGACGAAAATAAAAAAACCCTGTTTTACGGGCCCGACCGACCCTGATTTTTCAGTTTTACATAATTTTTTTTTTTTAGTTTTTCCAAAAAATAATGTAAAATCAGCCTGTTTTTAGCCCAAATTTATCAATTTTGGCAAATATTTTTAAGAAAATTTGTTTGTAAAAATTTTTCATTTTTTCTCTTGATTTTTCAGATTTTGGGGCTATTTTAGGTCAATTTTGAGCTCCAGAAAAGAAAAAAAATTAAAAAAAGAAAAAATTCGCCAGACCGACCCTACTCGAAAGGTCTGCTCGCCCGTAAAACAGGGTTTTCCTTTTTCGTCGCCTTATGCATTCCTTGCATGTGCCAGGCTGTATGTTATTTTTGTGGTTAGTTGTTTTGCCTGCCATAACAGGAAAGACTAAGGTCCGTATGCACAAAAAGTTAGACCAGGTTTAAAGTTAGACCTGGTCTAAGTCAAAACTAGTTTTGTCCAAAATTGACAGTTATTTACATTTTCTTTATAAATTAACTGACAAATTTTAAAGATTAAAGTGCAAATTTCAAAATAAATACAAAATATTTCATGTCAGTGCTAAGGAAAATGTCTTTTCTGGTGGGACTAAATTACACTTAAACCAGGTCTAACTTTAGACCTGGTCTAACACTCATGTACATACAGACCTTAGGGATCACTATCTTCACTTTGGAGCTCTTTGGGTGCCTGTCATTGTAAAACAAGTTTACATTCATTGGCCCACTTGCTTCGATGGATGTTGATGAAACTTGGTAATCTGACTCTTGGGGTCGGGTCATTGAAAATGTGCCAGTTAAGAACACAAAAGCAGGAATACAGTGGGCAAGGCACCCTTGCTTGTGCATGCACAAAAGCATTCAAATCACCTTTTCTGATTTACTGTACTGTGCAAAACAAAACAGACCTAAGGGAGTGGTCATTATTTAAACCAGGGGTGGAGGATTTTATTTTTTGGGGCATATCTTCACTTTCCTGCTTCACATCAGTTTTTGTGTCACCTGCTTTAAGGCAGGAAGACACATAGGGATCATTTTGTCCACTGTTGTAGTCTGTTGTTGATGTAGTCTGTCATTGTCTGTTATGAAAAAGGGTTAACATTTGACCTGTATATCTGGCATACTAAAATGGATTTAAACCAAACGTGAGTCATAGGTTCAATGTAGGATCCCTCATTTGTCGATTATCATGTGAGGTCAAGTTGTAAGATGTAAAATTGACATCAATTGAAAAGTTGAAGTTCAATTGGGACCAAACTTGGTTTATGGATATTGCATGCAAACCCTCATTTGTTTGAGATCAAAGGTCACATGTCAAGGTCAAATGTCACATGTCAAGGTTAAAGGTTATATGAGACCTATCATTCACAAACCGCGACGGCAGGTGACACTAGCGGTCCAAAGACTGATTTTTTTAAAATAGCATTCCCCTGATTTTTGAGATTTTTCATTGAAAGGTTCATGTTCCCCCTCCTTGATTAAATTATTCATGTTCCCCTCTCGCTTACATTTTTTATTGGTATTCCCTCTCAAGTCCTCCATTCCCCTGTTGTAAATAATGACCCCTCCCTAATGCTCCCATTGGTTATACATGCTTTATTCTGTCATACATCAAAGTGTATGATGATGAATTAAAGTGTGTGTAATCCATTGCATGTAAATGAGTCTTTCATACAGTAAACCCTTCATTTACAGAGATGCCAGATTTCAGATTTTTATCAGAATTCAGATTTTTTTACTGGCAAAATTTCCAGTTTTATTTATTTTCAGTCTGTTTTGGGTCATTTTTACCCAAATTTGTGCTTTTTCAGCTTTTTTTGGTAACAATCACTGCAGCTGGCATCTATGTATTTATAACAGGGGTGTAAAAAATGGGAGCTGGGAGCACCGCTCCGAGGAAATAGTTGAAAAGTCTTGTAGGTATCTTTGCATTGCATTTTGCTCCTGAGGAAAGAACACATTTTTGCACCCCTGATTTATAATATCCTTTATTTACACTTACAGTTTTTGTTTATTCAATGCCCATGCACACAACAATCTGTCATACTCTAATTTATTAAGGGATAAAAGCTTATTTATTCTGTAAAAAAATGATACAAGTCATTAAAAAAGGAGAAGGTGATGCATAATAAAATATTGAAAACAAATGCAGTTTTGCTCAACTGACGTACAAAACATTGAGTCTTGTTACAAGTTTTGTTGCTATTAGCAAAATGAATAAACATGCATGCCCAGGTGGGAATGCAGTAATGGATACACATCCATCCTGTGCATGAGAATGATTTTATGCACTTTGCATAAGACCAAAAGAAGGGAAATCTAAGTTTGATATAAAATTGGATGGATTGAGTATGATTTAAAGTTCCGCGAAAAGGACAAATTGATAGTGAATGATGTGGTATTGGGGTGTGAAGGTCAATCCTCCGGAGTGTAGGGACTAGAACGCATCATATGGGGGATGTTGACGATCATTATGAAACTAAGGGGTTGATTTTGGGGGGGTCAGAGAGTAAATAGAACATTCCAGTTGTACTGTGATTTGGAATAGGTTAGTCATACTCGTTTTCCTGGACCTTTAAGCTAAAAGTTTTAAAAATGTGCACGAGAACGCCACGATAGTTTCTATAAAACTTATAACGAGACCAATATCTTTGCGTTTATATTATGCAAAAAAAAAAAAATCCAATATTTTATCATTGATGTTTTCAAAATCTCACTTGAACCCAAGCAAGTGAAGCTGGATTATTGAACTTCAAGGTCCATTCATACTTCCACTGCAATACAGTGCAGTGCTGCTGCACTGCTGCAACTTGATGCAACCCACTGCAATACAAGTTAAAACAAATTTATCTTTGTTGATGTACTGCATTGCGGTATGGGCAGAGACTGCTATCCAGGCAATGCAACGCACTGCAGTGCAGTGCAGTGGAAGTCTGAATGGACCTTTAGTTTATAAACAACCAAATCCTATGACATCAGAGAAATCGGGTGCAAAGAACCTCTGTGGGATCTAAAATGGAATGAAAAGACACCATTAAAAGGGAATTGGTAATAATAATTTAGTCATCATACACTTGCAACCACTCAAAAATTAGAACCTACACATATGCCACCCAAGAAGTAGAACCATTAAATACCAGGAAATGGAACAAGTAGACACTGGGAACCATCACAGATTGACCCCAACAGGAACCATAAAAATTTGACTAGTACACACCAGGATTCATCAAACAAATGAAACAAGGAGACACCAGTAATCACCAAAGAAATGGAACCACTAGACACTGGGAACCACCAAAGAAATGGAACCAATAGCCACCAGGAACCACCAATAATTGGAACCAGTAACACCTGTGATTCATCCAAAAATGGAACCAACAGCCACAAGGAACCTCCAAAAAGTGACTGAACCAGTAGATACTGGGAACAATCAAGAAATAGAACCAGAAGACACTGGGAACCGCCAATAATTGAAACCAGTAGATACTGGGAACCACCAAAGAAATGTAACTAACAGCCACAAGGAACCCGAAAAAATGCCACAGCATAACCCAGGAACCACCAAAAAATTATAAATGGAACATCACTACTAAATCAACCATTGGCTCACTGTACACTCGGATTTCTGTATTTATTATGTGAACTGTGCCTCTATCACAATAGTGGATGAGTTGTCCAAGTGAGGGGAAAATTGGTCATCCAAATGCCCAATTTGTAATTATATTGGTTTCTGTACAGGATGTAAGATTCTGAAAATATGTTCCCAGTAGGCTGTCCGCATTTTGATTTTGTAGCAATTTAAAACCGTGTTTTAATTTAATGAACTGAGGTTTCTTATCCTTCTGGCGTAAAAACAGGGGGATTTTGTGATAGCGCGTATGTGCATGTGTATGCCAGTTTTCACGTCTACGCGTCTCCTTCGAAAAGTTCGGAGCAAACCGCAAGTGTGAGATTTTGACCACCACTCATGCTCCTGGAGCTGCCCTCTGAGGTTATTGAGGGAGACATGCTCCTGGAGCATGGGTGGTGGTCAAAAACTACCGCGTGCTCTTTATCCAATGAGATCTCTCCAACTTTGCCGTTGGATTTTTTACAAAACTTCTGGTCATTAACGGGGTACATCATCAACACGACCACATCACATAACAGGAAAGAAATGAAAATCGATCGTATATACTGATTCAAAATGACGGTCCAAAAACCGATTTTTATGACGCACACCAAATTCTCCCGCCAAAAAAATGAAAAACCACTTTCCTGAAGGGCTTTTCCATAAAATTTGGCTCATAATAAGACAACATAAATATATTTACATTACTGAAATAAAAATTTTAAAAAAGTTATTCTAATACGATTTAAGGGCAAAACAAGTTTTGAATATAGCGCCATCAAAATGACAATATTTATGCTAATTAGCACATAAAACGCCATGGCCGATTTGATTTTTTTTCTCACCAAAATAGGCGCAACTGATAATACATGTGTCCCCATGCTTGTGAAAGCTTTAACCTGAGAAATATTTCTTTGGTGCAA
>JAMKCH010039342.1:0-20971 GCA_023653785.1 Ophioderma brevispina | reverse complement strand
TCTTTCCCCACACCGTTTGCAATATAAGAGCCTGTCACTTGCGTACTGCATATAGCGTCTTACTCGTAATCGCCAGTTGGCACGCGTAACCACCGTCGCAAAGCCCCACGCATACGTAAGCGCCGTTTAGTAATGGTACAAACAAATGTAATTTTCCATACAACTGAGCACATTTTCGTTGTTTTCAGCCATTTATGAAACGGATTTCGTCCAAATATGGGTTATCAACCGGTCGGTATCCTCACGCACCTTTAAAGTGAAACTTTTAAAAAAAGAAAAAACCTAAAAAATTAAAAAAAAAAAAAATACATACACACAACATTAGACCAAATTATAGTAAGCTATAGAGGGAGGCCCGCGCTTCGCGCGGGCTTCCGCTAGATGAGTGAACGGGAGCGATCAATGAAATGGAGCGATCACTGAAACAGAAACGATCACTAAACATGTGCACTCTTCAAACTCCCGTATAAATGACCCGTCATCCTGAGGTTTAAGACTCCATGCCAGGGTCACAACATACTAGGCCTATGTATTTTATCAACTTTTAATAATCACTCAATTCCCCGTATATACATATCATATCTGTAGCTCATTCTAGGCCCTATCTGTTTTAGTATTTCTAACTAAGGAAAACGTCAACTGAATACTTAATCCCGTCTAACTTCCGTATGCTAATTTAGGGATTTTTAAATTTTGTTCTCGTATTTTTTAAAAATAATAAAACGTAATATTAATCACGTATAAGCTTTCTATGTTAACCAAGGTTTATCAAAGGAGTATACTCCCGTGCATAATTCGTTATAGTCCCTTACCGTCAGGCGCGTTTTTTTCCCTCATAAATCCTCAAAACTCCCGTATAAAGTTTTGTAATCCTGCAGTTATGGACTTATCCCATTCATAACATACCGGGATTGTATTTTTTCAAGGTCCGTGTTTCAGCATATCCTGTAGCTTGGCCTATGCAGATCATTTATAAATACTGAAACGTCAATATTTTATTTTATCCCTATTACTTTCGGTATATTTTAATTCTTTTTCTTCTCAACTCTCCCCGAAATAAACCCGTCTTTTTCGGCATATTTACAACAAAGCGAATAATGGACGGTCTGACCATTTTTTTCCGTCCCCACCCATTCACATAACGCTGTAATTGCGTAGTGCGACAGAGGTCTCATAGGTAAGGCGCCCGTTGCACACGCACGCGTTCACGCTTGTAGTAACGGTATAAACAAATGCGTAAATTGCTTAGCAACCGAGCACATTTCGCTGATTTTCAGCAATTTCTGAACGGATTCGTCCAAATATATGTTAGATCCCGTCCAGTATAGCCACGCACCTCTTCATGTGAATTTTAGTGCTCTTTGAAGCAAATTGACGGCGACTTTTGTGCACAAAACAAAACATTACATAACATACATCAAACATTAGCAAAATTATAGTCTGATGTATTGGCCTTGGAGGCCCTTTTACACACTGACAATTACTTGAAATGGGTGCCCTGTATAAAATCTTGATTTTGCACACTGGATGCAATGAGTCGGGGGATATAGGGGTGTGAAGTGTTAGAGCATGCAATGAAAATTGTTGGAGAGGGTTCTAGACGAATAAGATTAGGGAAGATGAGATGAGGATGCAATTTGGGTTTATGCCAGGGAAGGGGTATGATAGATGCAGTGTTTATTTTGAGGAGGTTGCAAGAGGAATACCGAGCTAAAGGAAAAAGCTGTATTGTGTTTGTGACTGGAGAAGGCATTTGATAGAGCACCGAGGAAAGTGATGGAGTTGGGCGATGAGGAAGAGAGAGTACCAGAAGTAGTGGTTGGAGCCAGTGGCGTATCGGGCTGTCCACTCTGGGGGGCAAATTTCCCAGTTTTGGGAAATTTCCCTCTCAGCGGGGGGGTCAAAAGGCCCAATTTTTCCCGGTGGAGGCCTAAAAAAGCTTGATTTAAGCATGATTTTGTACTTTTTCCGGCAATCGTCGCGGGGGGGGGGGGGCAACCGTCAAATTTGTAACTAAGAAATGTGGGAAGGGTCACATGGGAGCACAAAGATGAAGAGAGTGACTCACGCTTGGACAAGGGATTTTATGTGCCGAAGAGCGAGAAGGGAGCTGGAGGGATCGTGGAACAGGAGGAAGATTGTGTGATGAGGTGGAGTCTGTGAAGGAGTTCAAATACCTGGCGGACAAGGTTAGTGGGGGTGGTGGACGTGAGGTGGCTGTGACAGCTGGAGTGAGGTATGGGTGGGTGAGTTTGGGAATGTGGGGAGTTGTTGCAAGGGAAAGATATCTGTGAAGATGAAAGGAATGGGTTGTATAAGAGTTGTGTGAGATAGTTTGCTGTACTTGGGAGGGAGAAGTGGTGTCTGAGCAAAAATGAGATGGGGATCTGGAGGGCGGACAGAGAGAGCCAAAATTTTTTGATAAAGAGTGATGTGTGGGGTGAAGTTGATGGATAGGATGAAGACATGAGGACTTGATGCAGTGTTGGGTTTGGAAGAGGCGATGGGGGACCCAATTGGCGAAGGCGAATAGTTATTGTTGGTATGGGGCATGTGTTGAGGAAGGATGAAATCATGCCTAAGAAGGGCCTTTGAGTTTGAGCGTGGGAGGTTCAAGGAGGAGGGGACATCAAAGAAGACATGGACGAAGCAAGTGGAGGAAGAAAGTAGGAGGGTTGGGTTAATTGAGGATGGAGGATGCATTGAATCGGGTGAAGGGGAAGGAAGGGTAAGGGCGGGTGCTGCCAGTGTGAGGTGAATTCCGGCCACCCCCGCTTTGGGACAAAAAACGGATTTAAAACTTTGGATTTACTACTAGTGTAAAACTGATCACATAGGAAAGTCTGAAACCGGGCCGATTTTAAGCTTATCGCGATCTGAATCGGCATCGGCAAAAATTTCTCCTCCCTACCGATCTCATGAACCGATTTTACCAGTCTACAAAGCCTAGAAAAAAACGGCCAAAAATACATACAAAACGCACAATAAAAAGACCCTGCCTAGATGTTTTCAATTGAATCTGAAATTAGAAAAAATCCAGAGTGTCGACAACATTCACAATACTAGTATAGTAACTTATAAAATGAAACATGACAAGGTAAGTTGTCGCGTGAGCAATGTTCAAGTTTACCGTAAATGATTTACATGTCAGCACTCAACCAGTATCAATGGAGGAATTTCCCGTAAACGTAAATAGATGAACACAGTGTTCATGATTGGCCGAGGTATTGTTTTTATGTTTTTCATTTTATTAAAAAACGTAATTTAGTCAAGTTTGTGAATGCATTTTGTGACAAAACCTTTTCAACACAAGCCATAATAACATTTTGTACGTTTTATCGTAAATTTTTTGATTATGTGATATTTCATTGTTAGTTTTATTCCATTTATTCACAACCGATTGATAATACTAAATTGATTAAAGGGGATTTTTCTAATTTAGAGAAATATTCTAGAACACATTTCTAGACATTAAAGACTTTCCATCCCTGCATCATACATCGCGTGAACCCGGAAATCAACTAATCAAATATGGTCCCGGCTGAGACTGATTAGCGCCGCTGTCAACCGATGCAGATGGTGCTCAGAAAACCCTGAAAAATATTTTTTTCTAACGTTTCTGTGTAAAACGGGTCATGTTTCAAGTAGATTGTACTTTTCTGTATAAACATATGTAATTGGATATCTATAGCGTAAGGTAATAACGAAATTTCCGGCAATATCAGAGAGCACATTGTAGTGTACAAAATATCGATTTGAAAATCACATAGGTTAATGTATAACCAGAGAATCGGCATCTGAATCGGAATCGGTGATCAAACCTTCGCACGATCGGAGATCGGCCGGTTCAGATACAGGTGGTCGCGTTCTACACCTATTTACTACTATACTACTACTTTAATCTTTTTGTTAGTTAAACCCAAGTTTAAATCCGGTTTGTCCCCGTCAACGGGGGTGGCCGGATATTCTCAAACTAGCAAATTTGCTGTGTGTGAGGATTTTTGGAGCAAAAGATAATTGACGGATGCCCTTCCATGACGCCTTCTTGAGTTATTTTTGTTTAATGCTTTGTTTATGGTTATCCTTTATGTATTTTTTAATGAACATGCTGATGATAGCCATGTGCTTTCTTGATAGTATTCTCATAGACACGAAAAATAGACGGTTTGTATCTTCCTACAATGAGACCACAAAACACAGTATGAATAAAAATGTACAAGACACCAAATCTTCCAAGCTTGCTTCCCCAGTTCTACCTGTGTTCATCTTGTTATAAATTTGCAGAATGGGTGTATGTGGTGTATGTGTATGTATGTATGGAATGTTAATTAAAGGATGAGTCAGAGATTTTGAAATATACTTTTTCTTGTTATTTTTACAAATAGTCAAGTAGAACTAAAGATAGTCAACCTATATGCTTAAATCCAAATTTTAGATGAATCGGAATTTTGTTTTGATGTATGTAAACATTTATGTATAATGCAACAGTCCTTAGGATAAGTGTATAACAACAATACGGATCCGGAATTTTAAAACAAACTTGTGATTTTACCTACGAAGGAATTCGATTTCAGCTTCTGCTGTTGTGCATTAGTGATTAGTATGTGGACAAGCATGATGTATTTGCAAAAAAAACTGATTGTTTGAAAATTGAGGGCGCCTTCCTGAGGGAAATCTTTGAGTCAGCCCTTTTTAAAGGCTCTGTCAGCTTGGATTCAATATCCAAAATTCACATGAAAGATGCAAAATGAGATGTGTTTGGAACTAATCTTTGGGACAAAAATTGGTTCAGATATGACTGAAAAATAAGTGAAAATGATCAGTTGATAAGGAAAAATGCTAACATTTGTTTGTATGTGAACCAAACTCGGCACGTACAACCGGTGTTGTGACGGTTCCTGTTATGCATGAGGACCATGTATTTGGTATGCATTTAATGGGTGGGGTTAACAAGTGCATTATGGGATAACACGATAGAACACAAAGGGTGTTAGTTTAACTTTGGGAAACAAGAGTTTTAGAATTAAAAATACACGACTTTGTAGTGATATTTTTTTATTCTACCAGCAGGGCGACACTAGTGGTCTGAGGACCACAATGTATTTTTGGTGCTGTAACACAAGAAAACACATTGCTACAGTTGAGTCTCATGGCATGCAACTTAGTGGGGGGTTTTGGACCGGTCTGTGACGCGATGTTCTGTCGGTACTAACTCCCCACCGACAAAGGTACACTTTTTGGAAAAAGTTAAGGCTCCTTAACCTGTTACAAAAAAATGTAAAATGTTCACTGCAAATGTACCCACATGTAATGTGCAACCAAAAAAATACACAAGAGTTAATCTTCTCCCTGAAATGACGTTCATTTATTATATTTGATGACGAATTAAACATGACACTTCGTGCCATAGGATTTAACAACTGAGAAAATCCCGGGCGGAGAAGTTCCAACAGCCTATTACAACACAAGAATACCACAGATACTTGATTTTGGTAACAATGGATAGCGATGGTCATCTTTTTCCATTGCTACCAAACGAGTACCAAACATGCCTAGAATTATGTCAGGCTGACGTGATAAAGTTCACAAGTCAGCACAACTGTCAATTTCCATTAGTAAAACAGTGTAGACAGGAGAAACATGTGTTTTTCTCCAAAAAAGTTGGAATATACGATTTCCACACAGTTTTTGCTCTCTTTAATAGGGCATATGATGTTTTATACTCAGAGAGTTTTAGGGTACATTTTTTGGTCGGAAATATTGCGAAATATCAAGTTTCCACCCATATCAGTATTTTTTATACTTTCCTCAACTATAATGTCATAGTGACTAATAATGGAATGTTGGCATTAATTTATACCAATGGAAAGAAGGAAACTCTAGCTATCATTGTGGACACAAATTTATAGGATTCAGATGTTCAGTAATAGGACAAAAGGAACTTTAAAAAAATCTTTAACACTTGATTTTCTTGACTGTTAAAGCCCTATGCAAAAAAAGGCCATTTTTTATTTGTCATCAAATTTAATAAATGACGTTGTTTCAGGGAGAAGGGTCAATGCTGTGTGAAACTTTTTGGGCCATTAAATGCGTAAACAGTTCCGTGTACATTTTTACCTTTTTGTAACAGGTTATTAAGGAGGCCTAACGTGTCTAGAAAAATGCAATTTGTCAGGGGGGGACTTACTTTTTTTGAAAACTGTATAACGGCCCTACAAAGGCAAAAGGAAGTATTGACCACTAAGGGTATTTTGAGTTATTGAGCACAATGTATTTTTGGATAACTCTTTAAAATGAAGCCCTGGTTATTATTCAGACACTTGAGAATTTCTTTTAGTGTTAAATAGATTCAGTACGAAGCCTTTTCGAATTGGAAGAAATAGGGAAAAAGTGGAAAAACTAATTGTTTACGGTCAAAATGGTTCAATACGTTCCTTTTGCCTGGGTTTCTGGTTGGCACTGTAACACGGGAAGACCCACAACAAACAGGTTATGCACACAGAACTTCTAGTTCAAAAAAAAATAATGGAATAAGTAACAAATAATATATATATTAGATCGTGAAAAATATATTTTAAAAAATATGAAACAGGAAATATTACATGTTTGAAAAATTTGACATATGCAACTTTAAGGGGCAGTGTAACCTTGAGTTTCGAGTATCTATGTTTGGTTTGGAAACTTTGCCAAATATTTGATGATTGTATGTAAAAAGTATACATTTCTAGGAAAGAAAAATTTGACGCTGAACCCGATGATGGCACAGAGGAATTATGTAAAAACAACTTTCGTATTTTGAGGAAAAAAACAAAATACTAAAAAAAACTAAAAAATTAAAAAAAAAAAAAAAAAAAAAAAAAAAAAAAAACCAATTTTGAATTTCATGATTTCTTATGGGTATTTTTTAGAAACAAGACACAAATTTGTCAGGGCGGTTTTTCAATTTTTTTGAAAATTAGAGCGAACTTTTCGAAATCTAAGGAAAAATGTCAAAAAAGTGTGATTTTTAACCTTTATTTTCCAAAATTTGCGTATATATTTGAAGAAGGACCGATGCTTCGTAGGAAAGGCACTTGTTCTGAAAAATTTGCCACAATTTTGCGGGAAAAATGTGAGCATTGACGCAAAATTACGTGTTTTAGTAAATACAGTGACTTTTCACACCATTTCAGGCTGTCTCTTTCTTAAATAACTTTACCTTTAACTCAAATTTGGTAACATGTTGACCAAGTGATGAAAATACATCTTTATGCACTATTGAATCAAAACTCTTTTGTCTTCAACACCAGAAATCAGAAGAAATTGAATTTCAATCTGGTCTAAAATTGCGCCGTTACATTTGGTTCGCGCAAAAGTAATTAAAAACACGCGCACGCATCATTACGCAGCAAAAATTCACCACACGGACGCGAGGCTGAGCATTGCGTTTGACGGCGTGTAATGTGCTTAAAATTCCCGCCGAAGACCCTTTGGTTTTGTTTGATTTTAAATGGTCAATCTGTTTTATAATTCGGCAAAAAAATACAAACTCAGGATGGTCTGCGTTGGAAGAACCTTTGTTATCTGATAATAAATATGATCAACTTTTCACAATGAGGTATGGTGTGTTCATGATATGAATTCTTAAACATATTGAAATTCTTGTTGCCATGGTAAATTACTATTATCCTTATTGTAAAAAAAATGAAGTCAAAATTCACAGATATGTAACAAATTGCAAAAACACAGATGGCGAAATATATTGTAACAACATCAGCAATTAATTTAAAATGGTTAAAATGATAATGAGTATTTAGTACAATCCATTGTGTTTTCAGGCATTGAGAATGATTTCATTTTGTAAAACAGTAACTGAAAAAAAAAGTCCTTTATAAAAAAAAATTATATTATACTCAAGATTTGGCCTGCTTCCTTCTCCCTGGGTAAAAAGGGATGCATACTGTGTTAGACACAGAGAAGAGGATTCCCTCAAGTTGTCTACTGTGCTTGGGCGCGAACCATGCATGAAACGCATTCTGAGTGGATGGTGCATGGACCTTGGTGTGCGAGTGGTTGCTTCATTTTCCCTGGTAATTTCTTGTTAGAAAGTAGGACTTGATCTACTTTTGGTTATGCTACTACTGGGTGAATTAAAAGAATTTTGAGTGCTTGGGTCATGATAACTTGTGTTCAAAAATGTTATTTACATCACTAAAACCCACAAAACTTAATTTTGAAAAAAAATGGTTCAATAACTTCGTTTTGCCTGGTAGGGCAGTTACTACTACTATCTTTGTGTTGATATTTTTAGTGTGTTGTGGGTACAATACCATGTGCGGTACATTCACAAATCTGTGCCCCTCGTCAACAAAATCCTGGCTATGCCAATGTTTTGGTTTTGTCCCCGCTTAATGGGGGTGGCCGGATACACCCTCACACTCAGCCAATATGCTTAGGATCTAATAAGCAAAAGATAATGAGATTGAAATAAATAGTGAGGCCGTCAAGATTTTTAAAAATCGAGATTTTTTGCATGGTAGTAAAGCTTTTTGATACATTTAAGCCCCTCACCTGAATGATTACGGACAAATCAGATCCTTATATGGGTAACAGGGAACAGATTTGTAATTAATGTTGCAGGTGACTTTAATTCAGCAGATGGGAAAACGGGGAAAAATGCGTTTAACACCACGAAACTGCACGCATATGCAGGTCCCATGGCATGCACCCGTTTTGGACCTGTTGTTTTAAGATCAATGAGTACGGAGGGTACTTGATATTCATAAGATACACGTTTTGTTGATGATAAAGTCTTGGAAAACTTTAAAGGTAGCCTACAAATGTCCTGGATGTATTTAACCTCTTATTAAAACATAACCTATATAAGCTTTTGAGTAGTAATTTTATGTGTTAAATGTACTCTTATTCTTTTCCAGTGGCGGTGATTGCTATGAAGAACTTCGATTTGAGCGTAGTATTTCACACAGTGATTAGTATAGACAAGCCTATGTATGACAAAAAAACTTTTTTTTTTTCAAATTTGAGGGCAACCTTCTTGGGAAATCTGAGTCAGCCTTTAAAAAAACTTCGGCAATTTGGTGCCATTTTGTCGGCACATGGATTTTCGCGATTTTGCAATTAGATGCCCCCAGGTATTGCCTCAGAGAGTCAATTTGGACCTTTTCAAAAGCAGTACATTTACACCTCTGCTGGTTGGAAGTTCAGTGGAAAAATGGTCAAAGTATTTTATTATTCAGAGCTTGTTTTATGTTCTTCAAAGAAAAAAGGATCGGGGCTTCCATCAAAACATCTTACAGAAATGGAACACTTCCTGGCTAGGACGCTAACAGCCCGCCTTGCCCAGGCGGCCACTAGTCGACGGAGATTTGCAAAAAAACAAAATCGGGGTAACGTCTTCACATTTCGGCCTTGGAAGCAGGAATTGGCCTCTACTATTGCCTCAAATTAGCAAGATCCAAAGGCCGGTTTGTCATTATTCCATAAACCGGTTCATACCTGGAAGATGATTATTAAAGTATGAATTTTACTAACAATTGATTTTTGAATTGGACACTTATTATGGGAGTTTGCGGGCCAATTTTTGGATAAAAATTTTCAAAGTGGTGACGTTACTGGCATTGTTTGATGTATTATTTTTTTGCCCCGGGGGAAATCCACATAACACTATATAGCATCCCGCGCCTCCACACACATCCAGCATAGCTTTAAACACAGTGAGGAAAAAAAAGGAGCGATTTCGCAATCGGACGTCGTTTTGGGACTGAGGGGTAAATTGTGCACTGTTTTGACATTAATGGTGTGTTTTTGGAAACAACGCTCAATTGCCATTTTGCCTAGACGTAATGGTTATTGGGAACCCGTAATTTACATTCCCGAATTTTGCTATGAAAATTCGACACAGGAGCGTTCTTGAACTATCCGCCTTCATAATGATTTTGATATTCCCTAAACAACAACACCTTGTGACTTTGTAAATGGCCCTTTACGGGCGTGACTTATATAAAAGTATTGTCGAGATAATTGCAGTCTTCGAGGAGGTTTGAAGGGGGTAGGAATTGCCATCCTCCAGCAACAGCGAAATTCTAAAAATAATAACAAGATAAAATAGGGCATTAAAGATATCGGGTTCGAAATAACTCACATTTCCCAAAACCTTGCTGCAAAAATGATTGCCCTATTCCAATACCCTTGAAACATAGGCGCCATAGCTACAGAGCACGCGAGTAGGCCAGGCGGCACCTATACGTCTAAAAACCCCAAACCACCGTACTCACCACAGCCAAAAAATAACCATTGCCAATCATGTGATAGCTCCAAAACCAGGACCAATTCCACTATTCATGGTCTATGACAGAACTCCACCTGGTAGCAATCTTCTACATAAGGAATGGGGTCTACTTCAACTGGATTTGCACAGGAGTTGGCCGTTTCAACCGTGCGAAGCTAGAAATATGACACCGTTGGGGGGCTGCGACCATCCTCCAGCTGCCAATTGGGGCTCTCCCATCTGAGATGCAGATCACAGGTTTCAATGACTGCCCTACCTTTCGTCCATGGGGATATAGACTTCTTCAAACCCCAACCAAAGCAATAGTGAACAGGCCCACCAACTTCAAACAATTTAGCTGCGGGCTCCTACACAAGAACGAAGCAAGACGATGCCTTTTCCCAATGTAGGGAATGATGTTATCACACCCCATTCCAGAGTCACACACCTTCAGCCTATGCCACCGTCTGTGGTTGTTCTCCTACCAGCAAGTCCCGGGGCGATCCAGGATTTGAAAAAACGGTCCAAAAATTACGGGGGGGGGGGGGGCTGAAAGGCTGTAACTGGTCCAAAATAGCTCAAATGGGGCTGATTTGGCAAAGAATTTGCGTGCATACCGGGAGGTGCGTGCCCCCGCCCTGGAATCCGCGCCTGATTGTCCATTTTTTCCCTTTGATTCCTTTTGCACCATATAAGTGGAGTTTGGAATGGTGAAAAATGTTCAGGTTGTGGAAAAATTTGGGTTCTGACTTAAAAAACAATCGGCCCAATTGGTTCCCACCTTTTAGGTTGCAAGTACCTTGGGACACTCACACAATTTAAGTGCATTAAACCATTATCCACGATTCCGCAGGTATTTTGTTGAACCCGGCTTCTACATATTATAGTCTGCAAAAAATAATACTTCAAATAGGAAAAGTTGCCCCCGTCTGTGTGAATTCAGAAGGAACATGGTACCCTGCAACATAATTTGTGATTGGTCAAAAAAGGCCTATTTTCAATGTAGTTTACATGGGTGTATGTTACCTAGTCTCCAAGTTCGAATTATTTGTGCTGATTACAGATGATTTTTAATTAAGGAAAGACGGAAGAAAGCTAACATAAGAAAGTGGCAGTGTGTCATGTTTGTAGTTTTGTTGTTTTAGCTTAAATTTACCCACTTTCTCAGTGAAAAGTTCAAGTGGATTTGGTCTCGGCTTGGCATGTTTCTTATAAATGGAAAAGTCGGCACACCCATGGTTTCAATGAGGGAGGGCGGCCAGAAATTCCCAAGTCGGCATGGTTAAGTATGTAAAACAGCTAAATCTTGACGAAAAATTTCTGCTTTTTTATATGTTGTCCAGGAATATTTTCTTATTCCAAAACTGTTGAGATTGGAAGGATCAACTCCACTGTAAGGCTGTTCTGATTTTTGAAAAGGAATACCTAAGAGGGCAAGTCATGTGGGTCATGGGGAACACCACAGATCAAAGCACCCCACATTGGCTGGGTTGCACTACATTGTGCTGTAAGTTTTTTGATATTTTGGGTGATGCTATATTGAATGAGGCTTCGGCCGGCATCGTCTGGTTTTCCAATGGGGGATTTTTCATAACAGCCTGCACTCTGTTGATAAAAAAGAGTATTGATTAAATTGCATGCAGTAGTTATGTAATTATTTTCAGGGCAAAGGATTCAGGTTGTTCCCTTGTAAAATGAAATAGATAAACCATCTGTTAACTGTCTGTCATATTGGTTCTCTGGAAGGACAAAACGCTGGTTGGGGACTTTCAACAAAGGAATGGAAAGCACTGACAAAAATAATTAAGAAAATTTGAATGATTAAACTGCAACAACATGAACCTTGTCCAGGTTAAGTGCAAAAAGGTCCCCTCTGCAATAGCTGCCAGGTGTGAGAACAAACTGAAAATGGCAGCTAGTGGCAGATGGGGGCTTCTCACAGTAAAACCCGCGGATTTGAGCATCAGTAAGCATGTTGAAACTTGAATGATTAAACGAAAAAAAACCAGACAGAACCATTTCAAGGGTTTAGTGCAAAAAGAGCTAATAAAGGTCCCCTCTGCAATAGCTGCCAGGTGTTAGATTTCAGAATTGGACAGGTATAAACACTTTAATAAGCCACAACTGATAAATGGCAAAGCTATTGCAGATGGGGCCGTCTTGCAGGCCTCAATGTGTAGCATCAGTTGAGCCTGTGAACATAACCATGCCTAGTATGTGCTTCAGGTATATCAACATAGGAAAACTTAATGATTCTCAAAACTAAGACAAAACAAAAAAATGAGGCAAAAAAAAGAAGAAAAAAAAATACAATAAAATGAAAAGTACTAAAAAATATGCAATTTAAAAGGATTTGATAGATTCTGGACAAAACTTTTTGTTGTTGTTGCCCTAGAGTAAACAAGTTAAGAATCCTATAATAGTAAGTTCATTATAAGCCCTAGTACATTGACTGGAGTCATTGAAAAAAAAAATTACACAATCAACCAAAGGTGGGCCAATTTAACCTGGCAAATGCTCATAAGTACAAGTGAAATTTCACCCCCTTACCAGACACTATACATAATAACGAAGTCATTATGATGTATTGTTTAGCTTTGTAATTCAGATGTGAGTTTATAAAAAAGGTGAATGACTATGAATGAATATGGGACATGGTGTGTTCCCCAATGTACATTCAAAGCTAAAATGTACCATTGAGAGAAAAAGCAGGAATGTTGATTTAGTTATTTCATTGAATTCTTAAAATAAAAAAAACCCTAAAAAGGGGTCACTATTGTCTTTGCAAGAGTCATTCCGAGAGCGGCCCGGAGCGGACTTGATTTTTATGATGAGTTGTTTGTGAAACATTTAGTTGATTTTGTTGGCAACATGACCATTTGAGGCATTTGTGGAAAGAAGGGTCAATTTGTGATATTGATAGCACAACAACCATTTTCAGTTGTACTCTTTGAACACTACCTATTATTATACAGCATTGGCTCTTATGTCATATTGCACATGAAAACCCAGGTGAAATTGCAGCCTCCCAATATTTAAAGATTTCTAGCCCTTTTCAACCCTTAAGGGCAGGGGTCAACTTGAGCTTCCGAGCATCATTTTGGTTGGAATTCGCAATGGGTTATTCTTGCTTTAAAAGTATACATTTCTAGAAAGGAAGTGGAACGATGTTGAACCCGGTGATGATACGATTAATGTAAAAACTTTCCGTTATTTTGAGAAAAATACTAAAAAACAGGATTTTCCCAAAATTTTCAGACAGCATAACAAAAACAATTTGAATTGTCATGATTTCTTACGTTATATTTTAGAAACAAGGACAATTTTGTCTATGGACGGTTTTTTCATTTTTTTAAAATAGAGCCTTACTTTTCGAAATATAAGGAAAAATGTCAAAAAAGTGTGATTTACCTTTCTTTTCCAAATTGAGTATATATGGAGAATATTTTAGTTAGAAAATCGAAAAATGAAAAATTGAGAAAACCGTCCTACGAGAAGATCTTCGCTTTTTTTCCGATTGCATCGTAGGAAAGTAAACCTTACCTTTAACTTCGGTATTTTGAGTTTCTGTCTGAAAATTGCCAAATTGTGCGAAAATGAACATGAGAAAATCCGTGTTTTAGTAAAAAAAGTGACTGTTCACGCCATTTCAAGCTCTTTTCAAATAACTACCTGTTAACTTCAAAATTGCAGATGTTTGAAAGTGATGAAAATTCTTTATGCAGCTATTGAATCAAACCTCCTTGTCTTTCAACTCCAGAAATCAGAGAAATTGAAATTTCAATCTGGTTATAAAATTAGACCACGCTTTGTTTACATTTGTAAAATATTAGTTTTAGTTTTTCCAAATGCGTTCGCGCAAAAGTATTAAAAAAACACGCGCACGCTCATTACGCAGCAAAAATTCACCTCGAGACGCGATGGTGCGCCTTGGTGCGCCTTGCGCCTGGCGGCGTGTAATGTGTAACTTCCCGCCATTTAAGAGGCGATTGCGGGTATTTGTCGCACTTAAACTGGTCAAATACCTGTTTTAAAAATCGGCACAAAATACAACTCATGATTGTCTGATTGGACTAACATTTGTTGGTAACGATAGTAGAACACAGGGCAATGTTAAAATGGTGCAAAATCAGAAATTCGTTGTAAAAACAAAAAAGCACTAGGGTTGACACTACCCTTATATAAGTTACCATGATCCTTACCTGTTAACGATTTGGCTTAGTAGACCTGGTCGGGAATCTTTTGGTGTGAATAGCCTCCTCCCCAGGAACCCCAGATTTACCGGAAGTGGTCAAAATTGCGTGCAATCAGGAGGGAAAGCGCTAATATTTTCTATTTACCTCCAATTCCTTAGGCTAAGAAAATATAATATATACCACTTGGTCGACCCATATTAATTACAAAATCAGTTTTTAGCTCTCGCTTGAAATATGGCACAAAACTTACTTTCTTTTTGGTCAATATGCATTTGAAAAAAAATTACCTATTTAGAAAATTTATTCCTATTATCTTTTAACCCACGAATACCTATCTGCTGATTGGCTAAAATGAATGCTAAATCATCTATTGAGCCAATCAATGGCATTGTAAGAAATGAAGCTATCCGTTTTTTGTGAAAAAAATTGAGGGAACATTATTTTAAGAAACTATTTTGATGGTTAATTAAATGATTCGATGTAATTAGCTTGTAAAAAAAAACATGTAACAAATGATAGTAATGCCTAGGATTTAAGGTTACCCCATTTGCAATTTTCATATTTTCACACTTTTGACAGTGGGTTACTAATAGTGCCTTACTATGGTCTATGGCGCCCAATTTTATTGGATGTACATTGGATACATGATGTGTATTTAGCCAATCAGAAAAATGGAAATGTACTTTAATTTTGCCCAAATTTGGACGAAATTGTTGAAATTCCCCGAAAAAGATGGATTATAAAAAATGCACTTTTTTGCCCATATCGTCCCGCTTTTCGGCCAGAGGGGGCAACTTGCCCCTGCCCCCAGTCGGGTTACGCCAGGCATGTAATGAGCCTATCAGAGGACCTGAAGGAAAGTTGGTGTAACACAAGACATTTCCAGAAAGAGCATCCCCTTTTTTTCGAACCGAGGTTTTTGCATATGTGAAATGCGTACAACGTATTAGATCACACCTTAAGTGAATAATGTTGAATTACCCTTTATGAATAAAATGAGATAGTATGTCTGCCTTGCCACAACAGAAACATCAAACATGGTTTCTATAGGGGGCATTTCCATGGGTAACACACGTTACACTTTAGGGCATCCACCTTATTTGCCACCCTATGGTGTAATATTAATTTGAAGTTGTGTTTATCTTTTGTCTTTTAATACCTACTACCTAAAGCCTGATCCCCATGTTATACAAAGGCAAAAGAATCACTCATGTGAAATGAGGTAGTGCTACGAACTTCGGTAAACACGAGTTTCATCGGTGGGACAAGCAAAAAAATATCCTTAAACTTCATTTCAACTTGTCCTCAAAACTCACAAGTGTGCCAACAAAATGTATTTCTACTGTCAATCAAGTTACGGTGCTTAAGTTTATTATACATGAAACATTAACAATAATGCAACTGAAAGTTTTTTAGTAAAGGTTTTATTATAAAAGAGTTCGGGCAACAAGTGTTATGGGTAACACGCGTTACAATTTGTCCAGCAAAAAAAAAAGACCAACGTAAGAGTATGTAGTAAACATTAAAGATACAAACTCAGTTTTAAAGTACCAAATGTGGATGAAATTGTCAACCAATACCAGTTCAGATCATTTCAGTAGATAATACAGTAAGTAGAACCAACTTCTTTGTTTTTTTTTAAATACATGAAGCACTTATAGTTATGGAATTGTAGTGCTCGCGATTGTTTACTACGGGTTCCCCGTTTTCTAATATTGTGCTCCCTAAAAATAAAATGTTGTATTTTGGGCTGGCCATTTCCAATTCTTCCCAGCACTCTGCATAAAATGAAATAAGAAAGGAAATTCTTCTCACCTTCTTCCAAATTTCACCAGGGAGATATTCCCCATCATATTCCACAAGGATACCACCAATTCCTCACTGTATCTAAAATGTTGTTATTTACACTATGTTAGATTTTTTCAAGCTGTTACTGTCACTTGCTTGTGAACATGCAAATCAGTTGAGGAACGGTGCCACTCCATCACAACTTTCCATATCTCTGTTAACGGTAGGCAGAAGATTTATCAAAGGTTTATAATGTGGCTCGTAATAATAACCCTGAGGTATTCTGGGTATAAAAACATGAGGCTACCCTCAATAGAATTAAAATAATGCAGTTATAAACTACCCTTGTTTTACATTGCAATATTTAAAGTTGGATTACAGTTACAACTGCTTTGTATGCATTGTTTTCAAATGTGGAACACACGTTTCATGGTAATAACGGCGTTACAAGTAACACGCGCTACAGTTTTTGATAACTCGCGTGAAGAGGGCGTAAGAATTATCATAATGTGCATGTTTTTACATGAGGCCTTACTAGGAGGAGGAAAATTTTAAGTGGCCATCAATGGAAACCAGATTAATGAGCAAATATGTTCATATAGGGCCGTTTCCGGTAAACACGCGTTTACACTCTTCAAAAGCAACAGTCAACCAGGTACGACAGGACACAATTATTACGTGGTTATATTAACAATTGGACATGTTGTTTCTCAAAGACTAACTGCAATCTGACTTTAATCCTATTGTGTTTTGGAATAGATTGATTTTAACTCTTTTCTACATCCAATTGTTAAAATCATCCAAAAATACACTATTTTCTAATGTAAGTGGCCACGGTAGGTAAAAGATTTTTTTTTCAAAGTAAACAATATCCAAATGCTACTTAAAATATTTTCCCTGGTACTTCCGGCATTTGGAATGCATTTGGGGAATAAAAAATTCATTCTGGAAGCAATTTTCATTTTTTTGAGATCCTTGTCCACCTTTCATGGAAATGCCCAGGGAAGATTACGATGCAGGCAAGTTCAAAACAAAATTTGCGGCTTTCTTTTGTAATTGTTTGTCCAATACAACATTCGATAAACATTCTCGGTTATTGGGTGGTCTACAACCAATTAAGAGCAATTTGTGAGAAGTTTGTATTATCAAAAAAATATCCTCTTTTCTTTTAATGTGTTATGCATTAAATTGGCTCAGAGTGTGAAGTCCTAGATTTTTATGCCCGAGTCACCAGGTACAAAACACAGTAGTGGTGTCCACACGAGGCTGTGAAACTATGGGAGTTTCAAAAAAACTCTGGGGGGTGTCAATTGGGGTTTTGACGGTGTGGACGCATTCAGAGTTTCACACTCTGGCGTGTTATCAAGGGCCTAGCGTATCGGGGGGGTTTTATCCCCATTAAAAAAACTTGGGGTGAAGCTCAAAATTCGATGACATTCAAAGTGTTTGGAGTTGGGCGTTCGGGAGTGTCGGCCGGGCTAGTGATCAGAGGTGAACTCACGAAGGTCACCTTGTTGACAAATTACTGTGTTGGAAGATTACGCGACAAAATCCCCATGGTTCCGGTATGTTGACTTTGGTGGGTCTTACACCTCTGATATGAGAAGCAGAGGAGAATGGGCAGGGGGCAATTCAGGGGATGACTTTGCTTTACTACCTACCCACACCACACTTTCAGCATATGTTATACGAAAAAATTGCATTCTGGTTTAAACCTGGGTCTATTATAGTTAGGCATCCTGTGAGATACAAGCAATTGATTTATTTCTGGTAGTTGAGAAATTACATGGACCTATTGAGGCAGCCGATTCAGAGTTATAAAATTGTTGTTGTTGAGCATTGTCCATCCGAAATTGCAAAACACGCTTCCACTCTGCTTGGCCAGCACGCAAACTAAATTGATAAGAGTATGCAATTTGGTCTTTTAATGAAATCTATGAATGAATGCTGATGCATGGCTGAGCTTGAGCTTTTCAAAAGGAAGCACACATAATCAACAAATTCTATTATTAAAGCAATAAACAAGAATTCAAATTGTTGCTTGAAATTTGATCTCTTTTTCTCTAGACCCCTGCGGGTGCGGGGTTAAGAATAGGCCCGCGTCCCACCTACATGTCGTATAGAGGCGACTAAAAGGGGCCCGTGCGGCGGGTTCGGGGTTTTAGAATAGGCCCGCAGTCCCCTTACATGGCGTAAAAGGCGACTATAAGGGGCAAACTCGTTGTTATTTGAACAAGACGGGTTGATTTAATTTAGGAATTGGTATTTTACGGTTGTAATAGTTTAAGGTGTTCTTTTGTATGACGGTATTTAGATACGTTAAAAGTGTTTAAATCATAATATGATATTTTGTATTACTCGTATAAGCTTTTTAAAATCTGCTATCAGTTTGGGTATATGCTCAGTAAATTTATAAGTTAAAAGTGAAACATTACCATTTATCAATTATACATGGATATGAAAAGGGTGTCCCAGAATGCTTAGTACCCATCGATACCCAAAAATGTTTATTTTTTTTCCATAGAAAATCAATAAGATTAGGTAATTGGTTTATATCCAACTTCATTATATTGTAACCTTTCATAAGAACTTTTGAATCGTGATGAAAAATTGGAATAAACAACAGTGAAAATACAATCAATTGTGTAGAGGTGCTGATTCATCCTTTTAGCCAAGTGAAAAAAATGCATGTGTGTTACCCTCTTCTTAACCAAGCCCCTTTTTTGCATCAAATTATTCTTTGGAAATCCTTATTAAGACTTGATACTTGTGATTTTGGTAAACAATATATAGCTATGGCCATTCTCTTTCATTGATCCCAAGATAAGTACCAGAATTGCCATTTATGGCATCACAGTGACGTCATAACAAGACCATTAGGAGCAAAAATAATTGTGTATAATTTTCAGAAAACACAAGTGCCACAATAGGCGAAAATTAAATTGTGCCACCAAATATTAGGGCCTATCACAGATTTTTAAGTGGTTTTGGCTCTTAAATCATGGCAAAAGACAGCTTTAATACATACAGAGGGTTTTAGTGCTTTACCCTGCAGAAAAGTACCAAAGAGAATAGGGCCTAACTGATGTGTGCATCCACTGAGCTTTACCGTCTAGCGAGGTTTATGAAATCATTTTGACGTCGTAATGGGCATATTAGTACTTCATTTGGTAGCGAAGGAAAAAGGCGGACCACAGCTCTCTATTGGTACCCACATCACACGTTTTGATGTGTTTAATAACAGAATGTCCAGAAGGGACTAAAGTCATGTGTAAAAAAGCTGGCCGGGAAGAGGGTAAAAGTACACAACCTTTTTTTCACTTAGCCCAAAGATGAACAATCAGAACCTCTACAACACAATTGCAGTGATTTAACTTTCTTTGGTTAGTCCGATTTGCACGATTCAAAATTCTTATGAAAGGGTCAGTATAATGAAGTTGGATAGTAAACCAGCTTACCTAATGTGTTGATGTAAATTATGGGAAAAAATAAAACATTTTGGGTATCGATGGGTACTAATCATTTGGGACACCCTGTATATATATAAGACCATCAAGTATTAATTGTAAATGTGCTGGCTACAACCTGTGAGTGATCGTAGTATAACAATCCGCCTCAGGCAATCCCATCACTGTTAGTGTGGCTACAAATTTATGCACCCAACCTCTACTGCATTGATGAAGAGATAGACATACTTTTACTGCCAACTCAGGGCGTTGTGACAAGCTTCCACGAAACGGACCTTGTGCTTGTAACTAGGTGACTTCAATGCAAAAAATTGTAAAGGAATCCAAATGGTAGGAAGAGACTAAAGTTATTGGTCAGTATGGACTTGGAGAAAGGAATGAAAGGGGCAACCTGCAGTTCTGAGTTTTGCTAGTTCTTGGCAATGATTTATTCATCTCAAACACCATGTTTCAGCAGCATGAGACGTCTCTATAATGGTCAAGTCAGGCGACAGGACTCGTAACCAAATCGATTTGCGGTCTAGTAAAGAGGCGTGGAAGTCACGGTTACAACTGCCAAAACATTACCTGGGGCGGATATAGGAAGTGACCATCAACGTCTTATAGCAGATGTCCGCCTCAAACTGAAAAGGATACCTACCATTCAGAATACAGAGTTTGATCTAGAAGAACATTGATGCTCATACAAACATTGAGCAGCAACAGATTTGAACACCTGATGATCAGTGCAGAAGAGATGGGCGATTCCAGCGTCATGGACATTAAATGTGGACCAATTTTTCTGCTTTAAGTGATATCTTTAGGGTATTTATAAAACTCTGTATTTGGGTTTTGTAATTGATTATTGTAGCTGGGGTAAAATTGTACATCTCATCAATTTTTGTAGGGAAGCCATCGCTAATTATTACGCAGGCGTTATGCAAATGAGCGTCATGGACCATTACGTGAAAACACCGATGTTTTGCACACTTTATTGACGTTCAACTCAAAAAAAATCCTGAATTTAGAGTTCATTTTAATTGCAAAGCAGTATAGTGTTAATGGGTAGAGTTAACTTACAAGAATATTAATAACCCAATTGTATACAGTTCTTCCACAACTTGGAGGTCATCATAAGGCGTCATGGGGACATTACACTTGTTGCGTCATGGAATTACGCTCCAAAAAACTAATAGGTTCTTCGAACTTTTGCTACATAAATGATGCTATGTTGTTCCTTGGCAATTGTGTGATGGCAATTACACTTCCTAAAA